>JBBPBX010043259.1:0-13350 GCA_038048925.1 Garcialebias charrua | reverse complement strand
ATATATGAAAGACCTAGCCATTGAACATATATATATTAAAGTACTACTTGTAATGTTGCAAATATACACTGTAATTTTGTGACAGTAGAAATAATAATAATAAAAAAAAATACAGCAACACCAAAAATATAAATACATTGAGCTTAATTCAAGCATTTGTTTTCTAATCTCTAAAGAACAAGTGATACATTTATTACACTTAATACCAGGTTTTATTGCCTTCAAGTAAAGTGCAGCCCTATTGTTAAAGGGCAGATGGAGCTGAAAAATGAGAGTTGTGAGAGATGTTGTCAGAAGCTGCACCTGCACACCGAGCTGAATAATGCACTCAGACCACAAGGACACCTGCTGTAGCCCGTGCATCTGGGCAGCACGGACACACACACTCATGCACAGACATAAGGGGAGAGCCATGGGCTTGGATAAAACACAAATTCAAGCATAAAACACGTAAAAGCAGACCAGCTCTAAAAACGACACAGATGTTTATGAAAGTGTGCATGTAAAGATATGTTCAAACACACCTGCTGTGCTGAGATAAATGCTTCTAATTGGAGGTTGGAGGCAAAATTGCAAATCATCTGTCACACGGAGAGGAAGACAATTTTATTTCAACATAACTCGTCACTTGCTTAATTTCTGTGGTGAGCAGGAGTCTTCATCCAGTATGTGTGCAACCCACATAAAAAAGCTTATTCTCTTAAGAGGAGAACAACAGGGAGCAAATAGAGTTTGTTTGATCAAGACAGACCCTCGATACTTGGCACAACTTCACAATTATGTTGCTGGTATTTAGCAATGTTGTTGGATAAAACTGGAACGGTAAACAAGCTTATTTTACCCATTTCCTTTTAAAGGAAATCATGTCAGCTGGAAGCAAAACAACATCTCCAAAGTGATCGCAGATTCAATTATTGATAGCTTTCACCGTTGAGAAGTCATTGCTTGTCGAGCACAAAACAAACACTGGAAGAGGGAAGGGAGGATCTTTCATAGTTTCTCTGTTGACAATTTCAAAGCAATTACATGAGAAGTGAGCCTTGGCGAGGGACTGATAGGAGGCTAAAGATGGTCTTATTGTTTCTCAAATAAGATATTTTAGATTTTTGTTTTCCAAGTTTGAAAAAGGAGAAGAGAGTTAGACACAAAAAGTAAATCAAAATGAACAAAAACAGCAATTGGTTAGAATCAGACTTTTTGCGTAATTCTCCACTCGTGCTTTTGGTGTTTTTCTGAAAGCGAAAAGTCCAGATCATCAATACTAGATGAGCAATATCTTTGTACTGAGCAAGATCTGCTCGTCTTAACACGTCTCTACTGGCATCCACACAAAAAAAGAAGAAAAAAAAAAGAAGAAACTTTTCATTCAATTCAATTGTGTTGCTCTGTTTAACTAAATTAAATGTTACTCTTTACTTTACTCATTCTCTGTAACATGTTATGTTACTTCACAAGGAGGCAGAGCTAAAACCTTATAGGTAAGGAAAATGTGTCGCTAAGGAGATGTTTTATCTTAACTAACTTTGAATTGAATTTGAGTACAAGCTCTTGCTGTAAAATAACGAGTAAAACAAAATCGCAATACAAATTAATGTCCGATATTGTACAAAATACTTTAAATTTAGTCTTATTTAATGCATTGTTTGTAAAAGTTAAAACTCCAAAGCATCAAACATTCCTCAAGAAACCAATACAGAAGGAGTTACTGTACGTCTTTGAGTGTCTATATCTGTGTAGTCCTGTAAACACCAGAGACTTATAAAGACTTTAAATCTGCCTTTGGAATAGCATCAAGGCTTAATATGAGCTGGATCCTGCTGGAACAGGATCCGGGAACTCTCTTATTTTGACCAGTTGCGTTCCGGTATTCATTTGTTTGGATCCGGTAACTCTCATGTTTACTAAAGTTATGAACAAATTTGACTGCCTTGAAAAAAAATCTATATTTAATGTGTAATCTAAAAATAATTACATGAACACTAATTTTAAACACTATAAAGTTTCTGGAGAAACTTAGACATGACTGCCACATGGCAGCTATTTTAGAGTTCTGTCAGGCATTTTGAATGAGAAAAATGGCGTCTTTGTTTGTGATTTAAATCACCATGATAACCTAAAATGCCAATAAAAGTTATACAACACATCAGGGTGCTGAGTCGATCAATTTTATATAACATTTGTGGGGGTACTCGTTGCAGTTTGGACCACATTAAAGTTGGAAGAGTAAGATATTGTCACAAAATGCTGGTGCATCCAGTGGAGCAGGCAAAGATTCAGGATAACTACCGGTATATAAAATAAAGAATCTATGAAGAAAAAAAGTTGACGGGGCACCAAAACAAACATGGAATGATCAGGAAGTACTATCATAACATACAGGTCATCACATGTGGACAGAAGACAATGTCAGGACAAGGAGTGAGACAAACACACAGGCTTAAATACAGGAAGGAACCAATTGGATAAAGTGAAGGCACATGTGAGTAATCACAGATGCCAAAGACAAAGACTGATAATGCAGTACATAAGGACAACACAAGACGGAGCCAGATAATTAAGGAAACACAAACCCTATAAATATAGAAACAGAGGAGCAGGGCGAAGCAGAGATAAACATGACACCAGAAGGTCTAGACACCAAGGAACATAAACCACAACTCCTATAGATATAATGTTAAGAAACCCTTGTCATGTGGATAATAATTTGTAGCTGCCTTTCTATACAGTCCCCAATAACAGTCACTTACAGTAAGAGCTTCCTAATATCACATTAGAGCTGCCTCTTCAAGTGAGCATTTGCACTTCACCACTGAAAAAATAAATCTGCCCCTAAAAGTTCAGTCATGTGCAATTTATTAAAAAAAACACAAAAGCATAATTAAACAACACAACTAAATTGCAAATCAGTTTTACATTTTAAGTGGGTCATTAATAGAATGTTGATTATTTATAAATAAATAAAAAAGAGGGAAATATTTTATGGGTAATCATGTTACGTACAACACATATCAAAACAATGGTGCCAATTTGTCAGCGATCAAAATGCCCCCAAAATAGTCAAATTTACTTTAATTAAAAAAAAGGTTTCTCATTGTACAATTAATCGGCCGAGATTTTAAGCACATGAAGGCAGTGGCAATGGAGATACTGGAGCAAGAGCAAGTTGTGTGGGTGAAAGCTGAGCTAGCCAGGCTGTCGTACCCGGGCAGGAGCTGAGTATGACAAGGAGAGAGATCTTGGTCAGGCTACTTCTTGTTGCTTTTCAAAATAATTATTGAATCAAGTGTTTACAAATGTAGGTAAACATTGATTTTTAACAACCCCTTAAAATACACTAGAATGCAGGAAATGACATCTACTTTATTCAAAGTTTTCTGGGGGAGGAGCCAATGATTATCTTTTGTTTCAACATTTTTTTGGTTTACAAATTAAGCATTGTTCATAGGTAATTAAAATGTGTTGTTTATGAGGTTTGATCTGAAACCAACGTTGCATTTGACTACAAGCTCTCAGTGTAGAATAACGAGTAAAATGAAATCACAACACTGATTAATGTCCAATATTGTACATAAAATACGTCAAATTTCATCTTGTTTAATACATTGTAAAAGTTAACTTCTTTATTATTTTTTACAATCTTTAAGATCTTTAAAGATCTTTGCACAAGAAACCAGTACATAAGGAGTTAAATATATATTTTTAAATAACTACGTAGATATAAAGGCACTAGGAGGTTTATAAAGACTTTTAGTCCCATTTGGAGCAACATGTGGTCCATGGTTGTCACAGTCATGTCACTAATGGTCCTGACCATCTCCAAAAACCTGATTCTTCACCAAAGAAAATGGACGACTTTGTAGTTAGCGCTGTGTCGTGGATCTTTGGCTTGGCTTAATATTTAAAGCAAAGTTGCTGTTTTTTTTTTTAAACAACAGAAACCTTCAGAATATGGAGTCACTGGAACCATTACTCATTTGACAGAGCCATCTAATTTATTCTGCAAACGTAACATAATATACATGTTTAAAGCAAGCAGGCAATCACAATATTCACTTAGCTTTAAGCGTAACGATTAAAATGGTGCAGTGCTAGAAAAGCCCTTATTGTGTTTGGCTCAAGAGAGCTCATGTTTGCTGCAAATACAACTAATAAAAAACTTCCCTTTAGGTCACTTGAATTACCCCTAATGAGCTAAAAAACACATATTAACCAAATATTTCACAAGTAATCATATATAGAAAATGTACACAACGCATGTAATTACTCAATATGTTCCAAACCACATGGAAAATGCTAACAAAATATGGATTTTTTTCCCCCACAAGTGAATTATTTGTCTTTGTTGTTACAAATCCACATGGGGAGCATGTGTTTAACATGTGCTCCATAAAAAATGTGTTACCATAATAATTTAACATGTGAAAATTGACAAGTTAAAAACTGTCAATTTCCACAAAGGCCCTACTATAAAGTAAAAAATAAAATAAAAAGTTCTTATAAGCACAGTTATCAAAACTGCAATTAGCTACAGTACAGTTCAAAATTTAAACACAAATAAATAATGAGCACAAATAATTACAGGAGCAGCGCGCTGGTCCCATGTGGTCCAAAGGCACCTTTTGTGTTTTTTTTCCTTTGTCTTTTTTATGTTTTTGTATTTCTTTGTACATTTTGTTGTTGTTGTTTTGTAATAGCACAAGAGATTTACCAAATTTTTCGGATTATAGGTCGCACCTTTTTATGTTTTTTTCAAGGCCTGTGACCTATAATCCGATGCGACCTATTTATGGATTTTTTTCCATATTTTTAGACCAATTTTTGACTCAGATATCAGCCTTTTTCACTTTGGCAGAAAAATTGTGCAGTACCACTTTCGGCCACTAGGGGCGCTGTGGCACTGTGCAGTACCACTTCCAGAGGAGTCAGAGAGTCAGAGTCAGAGTCAGAGAGTCTTTATTGTCATTTGCACCGCATGTGGTACATGTGATGAAAACGAGATTATGTACACGGGGTCCCAGTTACATCCAACAACAAATGCAAGAGAAAAACAGTAATAACATCTAGAATTAACTAAGAAAAACATCAACTAGTAATACACTAAGCTTAATATAGTGGGAATAAACAGCAGCACGAACATGAGTTTGTATGAGCAGATGGTCACAGATGAACACAGATGAACACAGCAACAAGAAAACAGATCAGCATCAGCACAATGTGATATTTTGCAGTGTTTATTTTTTATTTTATTTTTATTTATTCATGAGTCTAACAGCCTCAGGGTAGAAGCTGTTCCTCAGTCTAGTGGTTCTACATTTGATGCTCCTCAACCTCCGTCCTGAGGGGAGTGGGGCAAAGAGTGAGTGTGCTGGGTGAGTGAGGTCTTTCATGATGCAGGTGGCTCTTTTCCTGCATCTGGAGGTGTAAATGTCTGTGATGGTGGGGAGACTGACTCCAACAGACTTCTGTGCAGCCTTCACCACTCTCTGTAGAGCTTTCCTCTCTTCAACTGTGCAGCCTCCATGCCACACGTTGATGCTGGAGCACAGGACGCTCTCCACTGCACACCTGTAGAAGGAGGTGAGAACTGGGCTGCTCAGACCAGCTCGTCTCAGCCGTCTGAGGAAGTAGAGTCTCTGATGACCTTTCTTGATCAGGCTGGTGGTGTTGTTGCTCCAGCTGAGGTTATCATTCATGTGTACACCCAAGTATTTGTAGCTGGAGACCACTTCCACTGCAGACCCACCTATTTTCAGTGGGGCGTGGGTGTGTTTGTTCCTTCTGAAGTCCACAATCATCTCCTTTGTCTTCTTCACATTCATGTGAAGATTATTCTCTTTGCACCAGCTCTCCAGATGTTCCACCTCCTGTCTGTAGCTGGACTCATCATTGTTTGTGATGCATCCCACCACCGCTGTATCATCTGCAAACTTTTTAGTACACTGACCCAAGAAGAAGAAGAAGACCGTTTCCAGCTCATGTGTCCCAAAAAAAGCTCCTGTGCTCGGACACTCTGTGGGCGTGCTGGCCTGGATGTAGTTGTTAGCTCTGTGTTTCTTAGCTGTTTTTTTTTTGCAAGATAAGTCAAGAACCACTCAGCGGATTTTTCTGAAACTTACAGAAGGGAATCACAGTGTGGACGTTTACAAGTGAGTAGCTTTATTAGATGTTTAAGATTAAAATAAAATAAAAAAAATGATCTTTTAGCATAGCTTTTTGTTAGCTTGTGGCTGTTGTTGTGTTTACCAGTATGTTAGAAATAGCTTCAAAACCACTCGGTGTATATTTTTTCTGCTTACAGTGTGTAATTATAAGGCTTTAATGTACGTTACTATGGTCTCGATAAAACATTTGACATAAAATTCGATTTTTTATTCGTGTTCTGAGAGGCGGACTTCCCATTAGCATTAGTTTTTTATCTGTGTTCTTCTATTTACGTTATAATAGCTTCAAAACCACTCGGTGTATATTTTTTCTGCTTACAGAGTGTAATTATAAGACATTAATGTACGTAACGATGGTCTTTAGAAAAAAATTGACTTAAAATTTGATTTTTTAATTCGGTGTTCTGAGAGGCGGACTTCCCGTGTTTTTTTTATTTTTTATTTCAGTTTACTTCTATTTACGTTATAAATAGCTTCAAAACCACTCGGTGTATATATTTTCTGCTTACAGAGTGTAATTATAATACATTAATGTACGTAACGATGGTGTATAGAAAACATTTGACTTAAAATTAGATTTTTTATTCGGTGTTCTGAGAGGCAGACTTCCTGTGTTTTTTTATTTTTTATTTCAGTTTACTTCTGTTTGCTTATAAATAACTTCTAAACCACTCGGTATACATTTTTTCTGCTTACAGAGTTTAAATTATAAGACATTAATGTACGTAACGATGGTCTATAGAAAACATTTGACATAAAATTCGATTTTTTTATTCGGTGTTCTGAGAGGCGGACTCGTCTCGTGTTAGCTTCTGGCAGACATTAGCAGCAGAGCTAAACACTCGGTCCATATTGCCGGGTTGACTCAGCGGTCACGCGGCGCGTCAGCAGTGGATGACGCGTTACGTCGGCGGTGACGTAGGTGCGACCTATATTCCGGTGCGACCTATTTATGGATTTTTCCAATTTTTTGGCAATAATTGGACACTGCGACCTATATTCCGGTGCGACCAATAATCCGGAAAATATGGTAGTGATTGTTTTACACCTTCCTGATGCAACCTGGGCTCAAACCTGCAGCCTCAGGATTACAGGTCTATATGTGCTGATCTCTTTGTTTCTTTACATCTCCATCATTTATTTACTGTTGGCTTTGATTCTTATTCGCCCCGAATTCGTTATTTTGGTTTCACTTTGGATCAAAAAGGAGAGATACACTTAAACACGACAGACACTCACTTAAAGTTCCAAACCAGTTTAATTTATCATAAGTTTAAAAGTCACAGAATACATTTGTTATATTTTATAAGCCATATATATGATCCAAATGAGAAGACAGAGAGAGAGAGAGAGAGAGAGAGAGAAAGAGAGATAAAACAAAGAGAACATGAATGCGCATTCAAGGAGACAAGGCCATACAACCTGAAAGTTACTCCCTCGTGGCTTCTTCCTGCGTTGTCTGATGGAGGAGGGGAAACCTATACTTTTATACTCTTTCTGTGGGGTGTTTCCTACTCTCAACCAATAAGAGAAGTTTTGCTTTGTTTTCTTGTAGGGTGTTTCCTGCCTTAACCAATAAGAGCAGTTTTGCTTTGTTTTCTTGTCCTACCCCACTGCCAGAAAGCTTCTGTTCTGGTTTACCCAGGCCTCAGGGGGTTTCAGCTTACTCTGGTTTCCAAAACTAAATATACAACAATGCTGAGCACCCACAAATCACACACACACTAGTAGACCACCAAGTGACCAATCAGTGCAACTGGACACCAAACCACACCAAAGACACACATAGATTAGGGCTTGTTCTGACACTCCCTGACTGAGCAAACCTGCAGAACCAGAGAGTGGCTTTCAGTGGACTTCTCCCAAGCCAAATATCTGCAAAGTCATAAAACTGACAGACAGACAGAGAGGACACAAACTGCATCATTTGAAAACCCCTTCTGGTGGAATAAAAACACGAAGAATAAAAAATATTTTATTTCATAACATTACTCAAAAGGCTAAATATAACAAATATTGCACATCATAGCAACAGCTTGTTTTAAAATAAAAATAGTAAAATCACACTTCCAGTAAATTTAGTATTTCTGGTTGCAAGTCATCAAATATATTTCAAATTTGTAACAATTTACCCCCAATTCTACTCCTGCAGGTATTATTTGAACAAGACATTTAGACTATGTCTTCATAAAATAAATAAACAAAATCCCTGCTAAAAGAATATTACAGATTGCAGTGAAAGCTGCCATCGATGTCTGGTCTTGTCCTTGAAATCACTGGAGCAAGCAAAGACAATTTTGTGCAAAGCTGATGTCTTTTCAGTATTCTGACAATAAAATTATATATTTCAGACAAATCAAAAGATTACTGGTAATTGTAACATAGTTGAGTTTCAGCTGCGTGTCCCCACATGATCTAGAAACAGATATTTTTTTGTTTTGTTTATGTCACCTGCTACCTTCTTCTGGGGTTGCCACAGCGAACTACTGTAACTCATACATCTTTGCATATTTTTTTAGGCCTGACGCCCTTGCTGACACAACCACAGACCATCGAGCCACCATGGTGGGGGGTAAGGGCCTTGCTCAAGGGTCCAGAGTGGGGCAAATGATGTAGGAGGCAAGTCTAGGTGTCTTACCTTTCCCACCCACATTTTGACATTGTCGACCCAGGGAAATGAACCGACAACCTTCCGATCACATGCCCACCTCCTCAGCCACCACTCATCAAATAGATGACATATCTTTTTGAAAAAATTCAATTCAGAGAGAGAGATGTTTTTTGTTTGTTTTTGAAAGACAGTAAATAAACATGTTTGTTTGTGGTCAGGTCTTGGGCCACCTTCTGTTCTCAGTTTTACCACTTGCTCAGCCTAGAAGATAGCTGCAGGAATAAATGAATAAAGCTAATCCAACAACGGTGCGAAGGTCCTACCATGCACTGGTGCACTGGGAGAGGAGTGTTTCTGGCTGGTCGGGCTGATGAGTTTCAGTCTGACACAGAAACTCCTGCCTGTGAAATGTTATTTAAAATAAAAGACTAGAAATGGGGTCTCTTTGCTGTGCAACAGAGCACACATACGTGCATGCATACATATAGCTTGTACGTGTACATGGTATCACAAACTCAACGTATTTGGAGCTAAATCTGCGCAACTTAGCAGACGTTCTTATGCCGACAGACTAAGAGTGAGGAAAAGTAAATGATTTGCCTTCTTCATTTATTATTATACATGATTTCATTTGGATAGGACTCTCCTCATTAACAGGTTTTTGCTTGATTCTGCTTTTTATCCACAATCAACTGTGTAATTAAAATAGGTCAAAACAAATCTCTTGAGGACCGAGAAAACAGCAACAGATAAAAGTTAAAATAAAATGCGTCTAATACAACAAAACTGTTTCATGTTATTTGAGAAAACCAGAAAGTCCCTTCAGCAACAATTTTCCATTTCAGCACACAAAACCAACATGGCAAGACACAATTAAAGCCCTAATAAATTAGGGCACAGTTAGCGGTAGCAGCATGTCAACATAGCCCAGGATGGGGGCTATGAGCAGCATAACTGAGATACTATGCCTACATGTTGGAAACAGACTAACAGGAAACAATTTGGGGTTGGCCCAAGATTTAATTACTGTCCCCACCTCTCCTGTTCAATGAGGCCTGGGCCCCCCTGGGAGCAGCCTATTTCAGTCAGGTGATGGAGAGCCGTGTCCAGGAGTGGATGATGAATTTGTCTGAAGCAATCTGCTTTTTTGCTCTTATGATTGTACCCAAAGACACACTGAGCTGACCCAAGGATTTATTTCCTTTTATGAGCCAGCTTTCCAAGCAAATCTCTCCATCATGATCATTTGGAGGTGGTAGAGTGTTTTGTTTGCTGAATATAGCGCCTGATTAATGTTTTGTCAGGACAACTGGACTTAAATTGAGATGTTCTAATAAACTCTACTATTGAAAGAGGGTACATTTATAACCCTTAATTCAATCAGCAAATAGACATGTAGACATTTTGAAGTTTTTTTTCTTTCATAATGCCCCTTGTCAAAATAATCAGCCATAAAAAGTCAGAGTCAGAGTCAGATAATCGTTATTGTCATTTGCACCACATGTGGTACACGTGATGAAACAATATTATGTACACAGGGTCCCAGTTACATCCAACAATAAAATGTAAGAGAAGAACAGTAATAACATCTAAAATATGAACTAAGAAAAACATCAGCTAACGAAACACTAAGAACTAATAGCATAGAAAAACATAACTCCAAACAGCAGCACGAACATGAGTATGAGCAGATGGGCACGAATGAAAAACAGCAACATGAAACATATCAGCAGCAACATGATGTGATATTTTGCAGTGATTATTCTGGTTATTTGTTCATGAGTCTAACAGCCTCAGGGTAGAAGCTGTTCCTCAGTCTAGTGGTTCTACACTTGATGCTCCTCAATAGGGATGTGCCGATCAGGTTTTTTGGAACCGATACCGATACCGATCACCTATGTGTGACGATCACCGATACCGATCACAATTACCGATCACTTATGTGTGCCGATCACATATACCGATCACCGATCAGATGGATTGCCTGTAACTTATGAGTGCTGCTTCTGGCTACAAGATCTGAAAACAGATCTTGTAGCCAGAAGCAGCACTCATGTTATTTTCAGAACCATAAAATCACCATTCAGACAAAAACATATTTTTACTCATTTATTTCAGCGAACAAAGTAAATAAAAGTAATTATCAACTGCATTATCAAAGAAAAATGTTTACCTTACTAACTTTCAATTAAAAAAAAAGGTTTTTTATTGTTTAAAAAAAACACATCTATTACTTCATATAAAAAACTAAAATACCCCATTTGCTACTTAAAGCTGCACTGTTGGCTGTTTTTACAAATGGCTTTATAAATACGTAAAGTATCATTATTATTATTTTTTTTTATAATTTCGTGCTTTTTTGAACAACTTCCTGCGGGAACCAGGAACCGTGGCGGTAATGCGCTTAATATGAGTTCGCCAACCGCCATTAAATAGAAGAAGAAGAAGAACCAGGTACCGGAAATACCGCCTCCGCCATTTTACATTCATTAGTTCCAGTCTCGGCACTCGGCAGTCGGCTTTTGGAGGACTGTTTCTCCCATAAGAGGATGCCTCATACGGATAAATTAACTGGAAACACTCCCTGAACTCTGTGAATGTCTCAGGACTGGAGCAGCAGCCGCGATCGCTCCGCCGAGCGCTCCCACAGCACCGCGCGAGACCAGCAGCTCATGGTATGAGCTAAGGCTAACATGCTAAACCGGAGCTGCAGATTTGACAGCCGGCTTTGTGCGATCAGAGGTTCCTGGAGCTCGCCTCGATGTCGGACTGGAAGCAGAAGATATCGGGGGACACCCAGCTAACTTGGAATAACAAAGCCGACAGCCTTTTTGAAGCCGCAGCTAAACTGGACTGCCCGTAACTGCGCAGCGGACTCGGTGGGGCTACTCGGTGGGGCTACATGCTAACAGGTGTTGCTAATGGCGGCGCTGGCAGGCGGCTTTTGGTAAGTTATTAAAACGTATTAAAACATTTTAATGACGAATTAGGTTTGTTGTGTTGAAGGACTTCGTTGAACTTCCTCCACGAGGTACTTTTTCGTCGCACGTTTTGCAGTTAGCAAACTTCGCATCACAGGCTCTGTGATCGGTAATTGAAGGCAAAAGCCGATCACATACGCTTTAATGATTATCGACCGATTATGATCGGTGACCGATCGATCGGCACATCCCTACTCCTCAACCTCCGTCCTGAGGGGAGTGGGGCAAAAAGTGTGTGTGCTGGGTGAGTGGGGTTTTTCATGATGCAAGTGGCCTTCTTCCTGCATCTGGAGGTATAGATGTTTGTGATAGTGGGGGGACTGACTCCAACATCTTCTGTGCAGCCTTCACCACTCTCTGCAGAGCTTTTCTTTCTGCAGCTGTGCAGCCTCCATGCCACACGTTGATGCTGGAGCACAGGATGCTCTCCACTGCACACCTGTAGAAGGAGGTGAGGACTGAGCTTCTCAGACCAGCTCGACTCAGCCGTCTGAGGAAGTAGAGTCTCTGAATACCTGTCTTGATCAGGCTGGTGATGTTGTTGGTCCAGTTGAGGTTATCATTCATGTGTTCACCCACGTACTTGTAACTGGAGACCACTTCCACTGCAGATCCACTTATGTTCAGTGGGGTGTGGGTTTGTTTGTTCCTTTTGAAGTCCACAATCATCTCCTTTGTCTTCTTCACATTGATGTGAAGGTTAGTGTCATTGCACCAGCTCTCCAGGTGTTCCACCTCCTTCCTGTTGCTAGACTAATCATTGTTTGTGATGCATCCCACCACAGCTGTATCATCTGCAAACTTTACAATATGACAGCCTGGATGGGTAGCTGCACAATCATATGTGAGCAGAGTGAACAGGAGAGGGCTCAACACACATCCTTGAGGAGAGCCAGTGCTGAGGGTTATGGTGGAGGAGGAGAAGTTGTGGATCCTCACTGACTGAGGTCTGTTTGTTAAGAAGTCTAGTACCCAGTTACAAACGGAGGGGCTTAGTCCTAGTGTGAGATAGTTTGTCCATCAGAGTTTGGGGGATCATGGTGTTGAAGGCAGATGTGAAGTCCACAAAGAGCATACGGACGTATGAGTCCTTCTGTTCCAGGTGGGTGAGAGCAGTGTGGACCAAAGCTGAGATGGCGTCTTCTGTTGATCGGTTCTCACGATATGCATACTGATGAAGGTCCTTGTTGATGTTGATGGATGTTTTGATGTGAGTCATGACCAGTTTTTCAAAGCATTTCGCGACTATCGTGGTGAGGGCCACTGGCCGATAGTCATTCAGACCAGTCACTGTGGAGCTCTTTGGGACTGGGATGATGGTGGCGGTCTTCAGGCAGGTGGGAACTGTTTCAAGGGCAAGTGAGGTGTTGAAGATGTCGGCCAGCACATTGCAGAGCTGATTGGCACATTCTTTCAACACTTTCCCAGGGATGTTGTCCAGTCCGGTTGCTTTGTGAGGGTTGATCCTCCTGAGACTACTCCTTACTTCTGCTGCGGTCACGCTGAGACGCTCTTCATCCGGTGGTGAGGTGAGTCTGGTGCACAAAAAGACACAATGTTCAAAGCTGAAAATGTTTTAGTACTATACTATATATAT
>JBBPBX010043258.1:0-27998 GCA_038048925.1 Garcialebias charrua | reverse complement strand
ACGTTTCGTCTTTCGTCCGAAAGACTTCCTCAGTCTGAGGCTGCTGTATTCAGCTCAGTCTTATAAATAGCACCCTCTCACAGTGGATCAACCAGTTTGCTGATGACAGCCGAAACCAGCTGCTCACATGATCAAGGAGGACCATCAGCCTAACGATGGATCGTTAGCACCCTGATGGTTGTTTGCTATTCACAGAGGGCTGAGTGATACTAGCAATAACAGCATTGTAAGAGGGGGACAGTTGAACCCGGAGGCCTCCACCTCTGTTTAATGATGGATGGTTTCTTTTCACAAAGATGGCCTCCTTTACTCCTCTCTCAAACCATCGTTCCTCTCTATCAAGGATGTGAACATCTTCATCCCTGAAAGAGTGACCGCTGGCCTGGAGATGAGTGTAGACCAGAGTCCTGACCTGATGATGTTGATCTTCTGTGCTGGGCCATCCTTTTGGCCAGTGGCTGTTTAGTTTCCCCGATATAAGACTGATCCCAGTGATGGCATAGTTACATTGAAAAAGTAACTTAGTTAAGTTACTGATTAGTCTTTGGGAAAAGTAACTTAGTTAAGTTACTGATTACTTGATTTGGAAAGTAACTAAGTTAGATTACTAAGTTACTTTAGTTACTTTCAGCAGCTGCTGACAAGAACCCTCTCTGTCACAATACATAAAAAATGTAAATGTATTAATAAAATAATTACTAATAAAAATATTCAAAAACAAAATGGTCTTTCTTGACTTCATTAAACATAAATACTTGTTTTTATGAAACATAAAAGTCTGAGGTCATTAAACAAATACTTTTTATAAAAAATAAGGCAATATTTCTTGATATATCATCATAAATGAAGGTTGAATGAATAAAGGAATACTTGCTTTATATAAAAAATAGTGTCTTCTTGACTTCACTAAACAAATAATATTTTTACAAAAAAGTATTTCTGTAAATACTTTTTAAAATAAATAATATAATAAAGACAGTCTTTTAACATCAAAATCAGAGTTTTTTATTTTTATTTTAGAAAACTGTGTACACATGGGTCTTAGTTACATCCAAACAAACATATAAATTGTAAAAGAAAAACAGAAATACGTTCTAAGATATGAATTAAGAAATACTCTAAACTAAGAATACACTAAGCACTAATAGTACAAAAACAATATGCTGAACAACTGCAGTATATATCCATACTTTTTTCTATCCATAAAGTAATAACAAAAATATATTTCTGAATCAAAGCCCCAGTTCTCACACAGGTTACTGAACTCTGTAAAGGGCTGCATCATGCTGTGCGTTCTCCTGACACTGAATGGAGCTGTAGATGAGCTTGTTTGCGTAAATACCAGAAGAAACCAGAACAAAGAATGTATTTGTATGTAAATACCAGAAGACCTATTGCATCCATCCAGCTTAAAGCTGCCACACCAGTTTCTACACAGCAGGAGGTGTGGGGGGGCTGCACCGAAGTCTGTTGTTTTGGTCGCGGGGTGGTGGTGGCGGGGGGACCTCCTGACTCGCAGCTCTCTGCTTGATGCCTGTTACCCACTGCCCCCTTTGTCGAGCTGCCGAAGCGGCCGGTTTACATTCAAAGTCTATGGAGGAGACGCGTGGAGTCACGGCGAACAAGGAAGCGGCGCGATTCAAGTGATCGAAGCGGCGCGGGGGCAGCCTGCACACGCACGCGCGCGTCGCCGTCGAGCCGCCGACGTCCCAAATGTTGATCTCTGGCGGCTCGACGCATCCGGCAAACAGTCGGGAGAGCCTCGCTATCTGATTACACAACCACAACGGGACTTTTTTCGGACTTTTTAAACTCACCGGATCGAGCCTCCAGGAATTGGAACCAAACTCCGGTAAGAAACGTGGCATTTTTACAGTTGCTGCTGACAGGCTGCTGTCCTCTCCAGTGTAGATCACCCCAAACATAAAAAAAAGTTTTAATCTCATCGAAGACCGTCGGAGGTGCAGTTAAAACAACAACTGAACCCGGAAAACAAGCCAGAGACCCCTCCCTCTGCTACCCCCTAGTGTACATCATCAGACGGTGTTCAGTGGTTCAGTGGGACCGTGACCAGCGGCCAAAAGGGGACGGCAGGCGCGTTTCGAGTTGTGCAGTGGGTAACCGGCATGAGAGGCTTGTGCTGCGACTCCAAATGTAACTGAACTGCAGTAAAGTGGTCTCCTCCTCCTCTCAGCTCCGAGTGAGCGCACTCAGCTCAGTCCAGTCTGTTTAAATTATGTTCCTGACTGTCACGCACGCTGCGGTGTCAGGTTTCAAACAGCCACAGCTGACCGAATTTCCGTCTTTTTTTTTATCACTTCCCGGCCGAGACGCATTGAGGAAATAAAATTAAATTACAGTACAACAGAAAATTACAAAAAGGTAACGCAAAATAATTTGGAGAAAGTAACTTTAATCTGATTACTGGATTTTAAATAGCAATGCGTTAGATTACTCGTTACTGAAAAAAGTGGTCCGACAAGAGTAACGCGTTACTTTGTAACGCGTTAGTGACATCACTGCTGATCACAGCCCTCCTGAAACTGAACAGCATACACAATATTACTCTGTTTGTGCCGGGGGACTGGATCTTTGGGATGAACCAGTCTTTGTCGTAATGTATTTTGGGGTTTAAAAGCCACTGGGACTTTGTGTTTAGAAAATAAACATCTCATTTTCTCTGAAACTCTCGCAACATACGGAATGGCCACTGGTCTGCGTTCCTTCTTTTCACCTGATGGCTGGCTGGAGTCCTGTTTGGGTTTCTTCTCTGCTTTGAGGAAGGCCCAGTTATGATATCCACATTGCTCTAGAGTGTGATTTCTCCTTCTGTCTGGCTCCTGAGTTAGTGGGGACGCTGTCTGCTCTGTAATACAGAGTCCTGATGACTCCTAACTTGTGCTCCAGAGGGTGATGGGAGTCAAACTGCAAATACTGGTCTGTGTGGGTGGGTTTGCGGTACACCTCAGTTTGCAAATATCCTCTATCAGAAACTGAGACCTCACAGTCAGAGAAAGCCAACCTGCCAATTTTTTTACATCGTCTCGTGTGAACTTGATATATTTATCCACAGAGTTGATGTGATCAGTAAAATGTTGGACTTCCTGAGATTTAATTTTAACCCAGGTGTCGTCAACATACCTGAACCAATGACTTGGTGGTGTCCCTGAAAAGGACGTCAAGGCTCTCTTTTCTACATCCTCCATGTACAGGTTGGCAACAATAGGAGAAACTGGAGACCCCATAGCACACCCATGTTTCTGCCTATAATATGTGAAGTTTGAAAAGGATCAGTTATAATCTCTGGCATCCACCCCCATATGTGAAGTAGGTTGACTGCAGGCACAGTTTCAAGAGTTGACACAGTTGTTCTGTGGAATGTGTGGTCCTGCTGCTCAGAGTGGTGTCTGATTTTAACCTTAAACAGACCACCTCTACTGCCTCATCAACAGGAATGCACGTAAAGAGTAATGTGACATTAAAAGAGACCATGGTTTCATCAGTCTCCATGATGACATCCCTCACCTTACCCACAAAGTCCATGGTGTTCTGTATGTGGTGTTCTGAGCAGCCAACTAAAGGGATGAGTACAGACGCCAGATATTTGGAAAATTGTAAGTGACCGAGTTAATCATGCTAACAATTGGTCTTAAAGGTACACCTTGTTTGTGGATTTTGGGTAAACCATACAGACTAGGTGTGGCCTCCCCTGGGTACAGTCTGTGGTACAGAATACGGTCAATAACCTTGTCATGCTCCAAAATTTTCAGGCAATCTATCAACTTCTTGTAACCACTTCCTGTATCTCTTTTCAGCAGTTCATAAGTGGTTAAGTCACTAAGGAGTAACATAACTTTCTCATGATATTCTTTCTGGTTCAAAATCACTGTGCATCTTCCTTTGTCTGCTGGAAGGATGATGATGTTTTTGTCCTTGCTAAGAGTGGTGAGTGCATCCCTCTCTTCTCTACTGATGTTGAAAGGTGGTGGTTTGGCATTACTGAGGCAGGCTGAAACTTTGATTTTGAGTTGTTCTGCTTCAAATTCTTTAATTTTGTTGGCTGACTCAGTGGCTGTGATCATTTCCACCAGAGGAATTCTACTTGGTGCAACTGCAAATTCAGTCCCCTGGCAAGAATCTCTGTCTCCAGTTGGGTGAACTGTCTGTCAGATAAATTCTTCACCCACTTTTCTGTCTCCCTGGCATGTAACTGTTTACCGGAGTGTTGTCTTACACTCAATGTTTTATTGAAATTGTGATGGTGTTGACGAGTTATCAGTAAGTTAAATTTGTTTTGTTGTCGAGTCTTGGACTTGACATGCTGTGCTAAGCGTGCATGATCTGTACAGTCCATCACTTGCTGAAGCGTGGTCTGATCTAGGCACTCTGTTAGTTTTTGTTTAACGTGCTCTTCTTTGGCCTTCAAGGCCTCAATGGTAAAATTGTTCTGTCTCACCTGTTCATTCAGCAGCTGCGTCTGTGCCTTCTGAAGGATCTTGCTTGCCCGGTGCCCGCTGACCAAAGATTTCAGTTCCAGGCTCTTGGGAATTATGCCACTTTGTCTGCATCTAAGGTTGAAACGCAAGCGGTTCCTGTAGTCTGCCCTCTTCCTAGCTGTTTTCTCAAACTCTCTAACAGGTTTGAGGCAATCCTGGCCAAGGTGGTTCAAAATACCCTGATGCATGCTCAATAATCCAGGTAGAAAAATCTAAAAAAGCTAAGTCTGGTCCTCTGGACATTCAAAAAACGAAACGAAACAAAGCAAAAAAAACTGTAGAAACGTTTCATCTTTCGTCCAAAAGACTTCCTCAGTCTGAGATGCTGTATTTAGCTCAGTCTTATAAATAACACTCTCTCACAAGCCGTTTTCGCACTGCACAGCCCTCCCCGGCCCAGGCCGGTCCGACCCGGCTTCTAACCCGGGTTTGTCTTGTTCGCAGTTGCCTTTCCGGGCTGGCGTCAGCCCGAGTTTTAGAACCCGACCGACAAAGGTTCTAAGCGGGCCGAGCTCCCGGGCCCAGTTTAAATAGCACGAAGCACGCACCCATACAGAGCATTTCCGCCTTTCAGCGCGAGCTGAATTTCATTAAAATATAACTACAGAAACGCCTAAAAAAATGTGTTAGCTGAATACTGTATATATATATATTAGTGTTTCTGAGTTTAATTTTTGTTAATAACTGATTACAAATCAGCTTATTTTAGAATGTAAATAACACCAAGCGCGCACACAAGAACTCCCCACCCATTTCAAGTTTTTAACCGTGCGTCGGACCTGGAAATATTAACACGCCTCGGTGGTTCATTGGAAGCGCGTCGGTTTGCCACTCCAATCTTTATCTCTACTCGGGTTCGATACTCACTTGGTTGAACTTATTTTACGTTTGTCTTTTATTGGATAAAAAAAGGAGTTTGTGTTATGCCTGTGGTTAACACAAACTCCTTTTTTTATCCAATAAAAGACAAACGTAAAATAAGTTCAACCAAGTGAGGAAATGACGTTGGCTAAGAACTCCCCACCCACTTCAAGGCGGCTCTCCGCACACTGCGAAATGAGCGGGGGCGGGCTCAGGGGCAACCCGGGACGGGCTGGGACGGGGAGGGCTGTGCAGTGCGAAAACGGCTAAAGTGGATCAACCAGTTTGCTGATGACAGTCAAAACCAGCTGCTCACATGATCAAGGAGGACCATCAGCCTAACGATGGATCGTTAGCACCCTGATGGTTGTTTGCTATTCACAGAGGGCTGAGTGATACTAGCAATAACAGTATTGTAAGAGGGGGACAGTTGAACCCAGAGTCCTCCACCTCTGTTTAATGATGGATGGTTTCTTTTCACAAAGATGGCCTCCTTTAAGCCCCCAGTATAGCTGTCCGTTGTGTCCAGCGCCGCTGGACTCGCGTGTGCTGCGCACCGGCAGTTCATTTATACTCTGTACAAGCGCAGCTCTCTGGAGTGCAGGCTCCAGCAGCTGCAGCCGGGCGGAGCGTTTACCTACAGGACAAATTGAGGTCGCTGATTGGTCATTTGCTGACACGCGAGGCAGTTTATCAACGCGCGCGCGTAGGCGTAGTAAAATTTGAGCTTGGCGCGTTCACGCCAGCGATAAAAGGCTTTTGCCGCGGCGCTGACACGGCGCTGACACGGCGTGCCGCGGCGCTCGGATTAACGCGCAGCTATACTGGGGCCTTAACTCTTCTTTCAAACCATCGTTCCTCTCTATCAAGGATGTGAAATTTTGTCCCACGCTGGATGATCTCCTAATTGTTTGCCTGAACTTTTTGCGTCATGCTGGATGGTTTCTGGCTGTTGGCTTGAGCCCCTGGTGTTTTGTTTCTTGAGTTCTTCTGTGCATTTAGTTCCCAGCTTTTTTTATCCTGTCAGTTTTCAGTTTTTTATTTATTTCCCTCGTGTTCTCTTTGTGCCCGCCATCCTCTCGGTTCCCCCCTCCTCCCACCCGAGTCTGTGTCTGTAGCCCCTTTCATAAGACGGCTCAGTCCGGGCCTGATGCGTATTCAGTCCTCCAATGAGCATTCAGAAAAAACACGAAGGCGGATTGGCGAGTAAATTTTACTCGCCTCTGATGCACCCCTGATACGCAAGCAGAGGTAGTGTCAGGCCCGGATCTGTCGATTTGTGAAAGGTGTCGGGGTGCTGCGGCTTCAAATTGATTTGAATAATGACGTACTCTCCCGACGCCCACTGTCGCGCTCTATTTAAATGTGTAAACAAGAACATGACATTTGTATTTCGCTTGCGCATCACTCGTTATTCTTCGCCAAATCTTTTTCTTTTTTTATTGATCATCACAAAAATGGCTAATTGGGGTGATGCCGAGACCCGTGTACTCCTGTCTCTGCGCGCAGAGGAGGAAATTAATATTAAATATCCCTTACTGGTTTGTTTACAGACACCTCTGCGGTCCCACTTTAAACATGCAGGCACCATGTCCTCTGAGCTGCAGATTTTCATCACGCCTCTTTCAGTGACGTGCGGTGAGGTTCATGGCTGGTGAGGCACTGTGCAGGTTTTTTTCATATGTATAATAAAAAACAGACAAAAAATGTTCTCCACATTTTGGCTTCTGTCTGCCATAGCTTCTTCAGCGCTTTGGATACTTTGGATAGTGTTATTTTCTTCTTTTATAATACATGAACCCTACAGAGTAGTTTATTCGCCATTTGATTGGCAGCAGTGAACGGGTTGTGTTTAAAATCTCATATCAGCAATCTTTACAAACTGTAGCACACAAAAAAGCACGTTTAATTTGGAGAAAAAATTATTTTAGTCTTACTTTTACTTATAAATTAAATTAAACTATAACAAAATCTATTTTTATTTTACAGAAAAGAGCTGTGAGAATTATTACAAGAAAGCCTTAATGTCATCTATCTAATATATTATTTAAACAACTCAAAGTACTGAAGTTTTATGATTTGGTGGACTATAATATTTTGTTAGTAATAGAACCCTCAAATGTTCAAATGTATTTTGTTAAGAGAGAAAGCTGCTAGTCTAAAGGGAACTGACATTTTTGCAAAGCCAAGATATAGAACTAGTTTGAAGGGATGGTTTATTTCAATACAGGGAGTTGAATTGTGGAATGTTTTGGGAAATCGTGTTAAAAATGTAAACTCTGTGCTGATGTTTAAAAATGATCAAAACTAAATTGTTAACAAAATACTAAAACTTTTAGTTAAGTGTTTAATGTTCTAGATATTTGTAGATTGTGAAAAGTTACTCTTTTTGCTCTGTTTGCGCTGTCACTTTTCCTCCTGCAGCGCGAGGCTGAAACAGAACCCTGAGCTCAGTAGCCCCGCCTCCAGAGGCTGGCCACGTGTGTGTGTGTGTGTGTGTGTGTGTGGGTGTAACTGGACACCTTCACAGCCGTTCTAGTGTCGTAGTTAGCTCCGCCCTTTGGCTCCGCCTATTGGAAGTCTCCCCCCCGTGCGTCAGCGCCCACTGAAAACCTTTTAGTCCACGCCCACCTACCGGATGGGCCCACCCCTCTGGTCGATAAAACCCCTCGACCGGGGTGAATCTATCTCTTCTTCATTCAGCCCGAATGAGAACCTTAGCAAAAATTTTTTAGAATTATCATTTTTTTCCATCAAGATACTCAAGATGGTAAAGACCTGTCCAAAGTGCTCCACTGGGTTAATTTGCAGCTTCGACGAACACGACGTCTGCGAAGGGTGCCTGGGAGCCGAACACGAGGTCCTGGACAACGACTGCCCCTCCTGCGCCAAGCTACCAAGCTGCGAGAGGGAAAGACGGGCAGAACTGTTCAGCCCAATCGGCGAAGACGAATGGGCTCTCCGGGACCGGACACCATTGGACAAACCGGTCGACCTCGAGGTGGTCACAGCCCCGGGGGAAGCGAATGGAGCTCAAGAAGCCGTTCCCATCCTCTTAGAGAGCGAGGCTTCGGACGAGGACCACATGAGCGAATGCTCGGAGGTCCCCTCCCAGCCCCGCCGGCCAGACCCCTCTCTCTCAGAAACGAGCTCCCTAATGCACGACCTGCCCGCCATCATACACGAGGCGGCCGTGCTGAAGGGACTGTCGGTCCCTACCCCTTCACCGCCCAGGCAAAACGACCTGGCGGGCTTGAGGTATGGCACCACGTCGCAACGACGCCCAGACCCAGTCTGGCCTCGTTTCCCGGCGGTGACAGAGCTCAGGGACAAAGCGGCGGAGGACCCCGCAAAGTTCAAGGCCCCAGTGACCGCCTTCACGGGAATCACGAGGGTCGAGGGCTTCACAGACAAGGCCTTCCCAAGAGTGCCCCCTTTGGAACAGAGCCTCTCTGAAGTGTTCGAGGCAAAATCCGCCAGGGTGGACCACAGGCCCATCCCCGCCGGGCGCCACGACCAGACGGTACTTCAAATAACCGACCGCGCACACCAGCTAGCAGCCCAGGCGGGGGCAGCTAGCAACAACACAGCTCTCCTCGCCTATCAGATCTCCAAGCTGGCGCAAGACCCGAGACTGCCCGAGGATCTAGCAAGCGTGGTGGGGAAGGCGGCAGACGTCATCCTGAACCTCAGCGCCGCTTCCACGGTGTGTTGGGCGCGCGTGGGGATCGCAATGCAGATGGTGCACAGAACCACGTGGCTGAGACACGCACCATCCATGCCCGACAAGCTACAGAAAGAGCTCCTAGAAGGACCCGTGTCCTCTGAAGAACTTTTTGGCTCGAACCTGAAAGAACTTGTGGACAAGTGCAAAAAGAAGGAAGAAGTCGCTGAGACGGTGAGGAGCTTCATCTCCACGCACCAACCATCTAGACAACCAGATGGGGGAAAAGACCGCCGGGACCAGAAACAGCCATCGTCTGCAGCGGGACCGCGACATCCACAGCAGCCGGCTTTCAAGCAGAAGCAGCAGAAGCAACAGCAGCAGCGACCGTGGGACGGTGAGCAACACGCTCCACGAGGCCGCGGCTACCAGGGCCGAGGCGGCTACCAGGGCCGAGGCGGCTACCAGGGCCGGGGGGGCTACCAGGGCCGAGGCGGCCAGAAGCAAAACCCCTACAGCCGACCGCCTCAGCAGAAATGACTCGTTGCGGGAAGTGTGTGTAAAATCAATAAAGAGCAAAATGTTTCGAATAATGTTTTCTCTCATGCTTCGGGCTTGTCTGTCGGGCCGTATAACCCGTCAGCCGCACGAGTACACATGCTTCCCACCACAGAAAAGCTAACCACGAGTAAAGAGAACTCAAACAAGGTAACAATTAAAAAATGTTCCATGCTTGGTGAACTCGCTAATTTTAACACTGAACCGGGTAATGAAACCCGTCCGTTGCTAAAAATAAACGACGCCGGTACAACCACGAGGCTACCCGGCAGTGGTCACAAAAAGCTAGCTAAACAACCAGACGCCATGTTTGACTCCATGTTAGCTACACCTCGTGACACGCAGTCGACGCGGGGTCAATCCCATAGCGCACTGCTTAATGACACGTCACGTGACGCGAGCCCGGCTCACGCTCAGGCTGCCGGGGCTACGCCTCAACAAACGTTTAACTGGCGTTCCACGTACATGAGTGGCGCCACCTCTCTGCAAAGCTCCGATCGAGGTAAGAAAAGAAAAGCCACTCAATCTAACCAAACACCGCCCGCCAAAAGACGAACGGCGTCCAACGGGAGCACCGCTTCAACAGAGCGAGCGCTCCCCGGGTCAGCGAGCGCGTTGACGTCGGACGCAATGTCACGTCACG
Organism: Garcialebias charrua; assembly: GCA_038048925.1. Classification (NCBI taxonomy): domain Eukaryota; kingdom Metazoa; phylum Chordata; class Actinopteri; order Cyprinodontiformes; family Rivulidae; genus Garcialebias; species Garcialebias charrua. The sequence continues at coordinate 17,776 of JBBPBX010043258.1, read as the reverse complement.
CCTCTGACGCATCGGTCCGCCCCTTTTCGGGCGGGGCCCCCGTGGGTTACCATGGTAACGGAGGGAGGCCCCATCGACGGGCTGACGCACATGATGCGCTCGAGACAGCAAGATCTCGCGTTGCCACTGGGCAGAAGATACCAGCAGTGGCAGCAAAAGTGCAGTTTAGACAGGTGGCTGTCAAAAATCATAAGAAAGGGTTATGCACTCCAGTTTGCTGCAAAACCCCCACCTTTCAAGGGAATACTGGAAACAGTATTGTCAGACAATATTGGGGCGACCGTGGCACAGTGGTAATGGCAGTCAACCCCCGATCGGAAGGTTGGAGGTTCGAATCCCGCATCCGCCCACCATGTGTCGTTGTGTCCCTGGGCAAGACACTTAACCCCGAGTTGCTCCCGGTAGGTCTGGATGGCGCCTTGCAAGGCAGGCTACCACTACCGGTGTATGAATGTCTGAATGAATGGGTGGATGGCTGGTATTGTAAAGCGCTTTGGGGCTCCTCACAGGGGGCTGGAAAGCGCTATATAAATAAGCTCCATTTACCATTTACCATTTACAAAAATCAAAACGCCTCACTAATGTCAGAAATTCAAGAAATGCTGTCGAAGGGAGTGATTTCCAAGGTGGCAGAAGGAGACCAGAACAAAGGGTTCTACTCCCGGTATTTTCTCGTGCCCAAGAAAAAGGGAGGGGCGAGACCAGTCCTAGATCTGTCGATTTTCAACAGATCGATTTTAGTGAGAGGTTTTCACATGCTCACGATAAAACAGCTGCTGAGGAATGTGCACAAGGGAGACTGGTTCACATCCCTCGATCTGAAGGATGCTTACTGGCACGTGAGTATCATCCCACATCACAGGAAATACCTGAGGTTTTCCTTCCAGGGGAACCAGTTCGAGTTCAAAAGGCTCGTTTTCGGCTACTCGTTGGCTCCCAGAACTTTTTCAAAGTGTGTGGAAGCAGCGATACGCCCACTTCGCTCAGCAGGGATGCGGATCCTGTTTTATCTGGACGACCTGCTTCTTTTAAGCAGGTCGCGAGAGGAAGCAGTAGTCCAGACCAGGGTTCTAGCAGAACACCTACTGGACCTGGGATTTGCTGTAAACTGGATGAAAAGTTCAGTAATCCCAGCTCAATCCATTGTCTACCTGGGAGTAAAGCTGGATTCACGCTCAATGAGAGCACGCCTGTCAGAGCAGAGGGCAGCCGATCTGACAGCACAGCTGAAGCGCGTCCAACCAGGGAAGGTGGTGACGGCGGCAGCAGTGATGCGCCTTCTGGGCCTGATGGCAGCCGCTCATGTGGTATTAAATTTAGGTTTATTACACATGAGAACGACCCAGCGTTGGTTTACCAACCTGCGCGTGGACCCAGTGCACCAAAAACGCAGGATGGTGCTGGTTCCACCATCCGTGGGACCAGACCTGCGTTTCTGGGGAAACACCCACATCCTGAGGGAGGGTGTCTCCATGATCACACCTACGTCTCACATCCCAGTTTTCACAGACGCGTCTCTGATGGGATGGGGGGGACGTGCCTTTCCCAATCGGTGGGAGGGGAGTGGCCGAGCCACACCCACCTCCACATAAACGTTCTGGAGCTGATGACAGTCCAGAAGGTTTTAGAACATTTTATTCTACTAGTTCAGCAGCGACATGTACTGGTGCACACCGACAACCAGGTGGCAGCAGCGTACATAAATCGCCAGGGTGGGTCTCGCTCAGCTCAGCTGCTGCGCGTGGCCAGGCGACTTCTCCTGTGGGCCCAACAGAACCTGCTCTCTTTGAGAGCAGTCTACATCCCAGGAGTGCTGAACGTGGGAGCGGACATCATGTCGAGAGGAGGACCACGTCAGGGAGACTGGTCTCTCCACTCGGACTTAATAAATCAGATTTGGGCCAGATTCGGTCGTGCAGAAATAGACCTTTTTGCAGCCCGAAGCAACAGGAAATGTGCACTCTGGTGCTCACTGAACCCAAAGGACGACCCCCCTCTGGGGGTGGACGCTTTTGCGCTCAGATGGTGGCCAGAAAAGAAGCTTTACGCTTTTCCACCAGTCCCTCTCATTCCAAGAGTGCTAGAACGAGTTCGGGAAGAGAAACTATCTCTCATACTGGTGGCTCCAGAGCGCAATTATGCACCCTGGTTCCCGGACCTGCAACAGCTGGTAGTGGACAACCCCCTACAGCTGCCGTGGAGGGAGGATGCTCTCCTCCAAGCGGGAGGGGCGATCAGGCATTTCCCAGAAATAGGCCAACGCCTTTGGGCCTGGAAGCTGAGCGGCGCCGCCTAACAAACTTAGGCCTCACCCCAGCCGTGGTCCGGACGATTCAGGACGCCCGCGCACCAGCCACAACTACGCTTTACGCGTCTAAGTGGGCGGCTTTTCAGCGGTGGTGCGGAGACAGAGGCATCGAAGCCACAACATGTGACATCGGTTCTGTCCTGGCTTTTCTGCAACTGCTGTTGGAGAGAAAGCTAGCCTTTAGCACGATAAAAGTGTACGCGGCGGCCATTTCATCATGCCACGAGGGTTTTGCTGACGGGACGTTGTTCAATCACTTTCTGATGAAACGTTTCCTGAGGGGCGTTAGACGCCTTAGACCCTTGAAGCGTGACATCACTCCTCAGTGGGATCTAGCACTAGTTCTGGGCGCTTTAACCAGAGCCCCCTTCGAACCCTTAGAGGAGGTGTCAATGAAGTTTTTGTCCGTGAAAACTGCTCTTTTGCTGGCACTTACGTCGGCGAAGAGGGTGAGTGACCTCTGTGCACTCTCCGTAGCTCCCTCCTGTTTACAAATTAAACCCGATGGCAGCTCAGCGACTTTGAGGCCCAATCCGGCTTTTATCCCAAAGTCGCTCACCAGCAGTTTTAGATCTCGGACAATAACTCTGAGTGGTTTCCATCTCCCTCCTCATGCTTCAGAGGAGGAAGCCAGGTCACACATGCTGTGCCCAATTAGGGCTCTCAGAGCTTATCTGGCACGCACAACGAGTGTACGCCGCTCTCAAAGTTTGTTTGTCCATTTTAGGGACAACTCAGCGGGTCGTGCTCTGTCCTCTCAGCGCCTCTCTCACTGGCTGTGTGAAGCCATAACAGAGGCCTACAAAGCTGAGGGGAAGGAGCCTCCTGCGTCTCTGCGAGCTCATTCGACGAGAGCTATGGCTTCGTCTGCAGCTCTGCACGGGGGGATGTCGGTCAGCGACATCTGTCAGGCCGCAGCTTGGAGCTCGTCCTGTTCTTTTACCCGTTTTTATCTACGGGATATTTCTACTTTTTCGATGACTCATTCAGTTCTGGGAGTCCTGGATAAGTAGTGGGAGTGCACCTCCTAATGTTAACTGTTCCTCTGTACATAGTTCATGCAACAGTTGACTTTGCACTAATTTTGTTTCAACTCAGGGAGTGTTCCTCTCCTTGACTATGTGCAAATAAAAAAAAAAAAAAAACACAACAACAACAATATCTTTCAGTGTTGTGGCTTGCTGCACAGCAGCAGAGCACGTCTGGAGGGTGTTTAAAGGCCTGCAGGCCTTCCTCCAGCCCACCACCTGCCTTTCCTCTTACATGAGGAAGGACGTGCTTATTGGAAATGGGAGAGCAGATGCTCCTCATTGGTGGGATCCAGCGTGGCATGGACTATTTCCTGCTACGCCCTTTATTCCAATAGGCGGAGCCAAAGGGCGGAGCTAACTACGACACTAGAACGTTGGTTACGTACCGTAACCCCAGATTCTATGAGTAGTTAGCGGAGCCCTTTGGCTATTGGGCCACGCTGTATCCAAATGGCTGAATGAATTAGCTATATTTGGAGATAGATTCACCCCGGTCGAGGGGTTTTATCGACCCGAGGGGTGGGCCCATCCGGTAGGTGGGCGTGGACTAAAAGGTTTTCAGTGGGCGCTGACGCGCGGGGGGAGACTTCCAATAGGCGGAGCCAAAGGGCTCCGCTAACTACTCATAGAATCTGGGGTTACGGTACGTAACCAACGTTATGTCTTAAAATATTAGCAGCGGACAGCATGAAGCCTAATAAATTAAGACGTCACTTAACCACATTACACCCCAATCACGCTGATAAGCAAAGTATTTTCAGCATAAATATTATTATATAAATAATCCAAAGAAGAAAAAAAAATCAGTCAGACCAGGTTGGACTCGAACCTGGATCATCTGCGTGAAAGACAGTGTTCTTAACCATTGACCTATCTGACATATGTGGAAATCTGCAGGTCTACTCTATTTAAAGGAAACGCTCCTCCTGAATTAGTTTCGCATTTTAACTACATAAGTATCACGTTTTCACTACATAGTATCACGTTTTAACTACATAATTATCACGTTTTAACTACATAATTATCACGTTTTCACTACATAGTATCACGTTTTCACTACATAGTATCACGTTTTTACTACTTAGTATCACGTTTTTACTACATAATTATCACGTTTTTACTACATAGTATCACGTTTTTACTACATAGTATCACGTTATTACTACTTAGTATCACGTTTTTACTACATAATTATCACGTTTTTACTACATAATTATCACGTTTTTACTACATAGTATCACGTTTTTACTACATAGTATCACGTTATTACTACTTAGTATCACGTTTTTACTACATAATTATCACGTTTTTACTACATAATTATCACGTTTTTACTACATAAGCTCCAAAAAAATATTTTCATGGTTGAATGCAATGCGCTTCCGTACAGATGCTCTAGGAAAGTTGCTTCCAAAATTGTTGATCTGGGCCATTGAATGGTAGCTGTGTTAAATGTTGAAGGATATTTCGTTACACTGTGCAATATCTATAGAAATGCAATTTAATATCGTGGTATGTTTCTCAAATTGCTCTTTTTTTTAGGCTGTTCTTTAGAATCTTATTAATAACTCTCTGCTTAGTTTAATTGTATTTACAACTGTTATTGTTCCTGTTTATTATATGCCGTGTTATATTGTTTATATTTGTTTGTTTTTGTTTCAAAAAAAAATTTCATTCATTTCCTTCTCATCGGAGGAGGAAGCGATGCGATCACTTGACTTTTGGCAAAAAAAAACCCCAAAAAAGTCCAGATCAGAGATGAAGACGGGGAATTTAATACATTTGTGTCTCATACAAAACAGTCCGGCGCGGGGCAGTTTATTGTGAGACAACGCGCGTGCGTAAGCGGTTGTGAAATTTGAGCTTGGCGCGTTCACAGGCTTGTGCCGCGGTGCTCGCACGGCGTGGCGCGGCGTTCGGCCCAACGCAGAGCTATACTGGGGGCTTAAGAGTTAGTGTGGCAGCAGAGTTAAATGCACGCCCCCATCCATAAAAATAACCTAATAATGTAAAAGCCATGTATTTTCCTTAATGGTGCTCTGTTAACTGTGTGCACCTGGCCCCTCGCAGTCCTCCTGGAAACAGACGTAATAAGAGTTGCAGTGGACGGGACGGGCTTTCTGTGAGGTCAATGGACTGTGATGTGCATCTCCAGCTCCAGCAGGATCTGCAGGGAATACCTCAGCTCTGTCTCACTGCCAACACAGGAAAGTTGGAGAGGGGACTAACATCAAAATGCACGTTTTTTTTTCTAAACACTTCCTACGAGCTATCTGGAGGAGTCAGTAGATGGTGTTCAAAATGAGGTGATGACACCTTCTGGCAATAAAACCCTATCATTACCCATTATTAAAGATTGTGCTGATGGTGAATGATATTTCTGCTGAAGACGATGAAATGAGCGATATAAAGATGCAGAGATGTGATTTACCTGTACATGGTGAAGAAAGAGGGGATGTTATAGTCCCTGAGCAGCAGAAGAGAAGGTAACCAACCTTCAACCAGACCCTGGTTGGCATGGAAACCTGATTAAAAAAATAAATACATATACTTGCTCATATTGGCCTTAATGTGTTATTTCTCTATTCTACTAGAAGTTGTTGTTTGTGATTTGTGAAACCTCCAAAAATTTAAAAACTGTGTACCGGTATGTTTATTACATCTTTCATCTAATGATGTCACCATTGTTTTACCAGAGCAATGCATTCTGTGGCGATAATGGAGACGGAAACTGAAGGATACGAGGCTAAAATAACGTGACAATAAAGTTATGTATTGTCATCGTATGTTCACACACAATGGGGAAATTAGATCTCTGCATTTAACCCATCCACCACCGGGTGGTGCAGTGGGCAGCTACTGAAGGCTGCCCGGGGAGTATGTGGGGATGAGGTGTGCTGCTCAGAGACACCACGATATGTGCAATGACTGGGGGTTGAGCCTGTGACTTTCGGGTCCCGAGTCGGCTGCTCTGCCTCTATCCCATCTCAGCCCTCATATGCACAATATACGGCTATAAATAATCAAATATGATCAATTTGTGATGTTTAGTTTATTAGCTCTGGAGCTAACTACTATATACTGTATACAGTATTATCAATCAAATAGCTTACCTTTTGGCAGAAGGCAATAGTAAACTACATACCTATTCCGAACTAAGGTTTTTCAAAGAGCCATCTACAACAGGTAAGATATTAACTGTTCACAACTTTTTCACAAAATCTCAAAAGATTTAAACTAAATCTTTAAAAGCAGCTTTATTTAAGGCATCAAATGGCTCTTCTGTGTCTACTGACCGTCTGAACTGCTCTCACAGGGCTTTGGGGATCTGACAAAGGCCAGAGAAAGAGAAACCTCTCTTCAGATTAAACCAGTTGCCCTTGTTTAGTGTCCAGCTGACTAGTTGTTAGTGATAGACTATAAGTCTTTATGAGTGTTTCATATTATCAGTCAGTATGACAGATCTAGCTTTACCTGAGAACTTCAAATGAAGTGGAAAATTATTGTTTTAACTGAAATGCAAATTGATGACAATGACTGAGCCCTGCAGCAGTCAGGCTAAATCCAAAATGACCTTCATCTTTTTGCATAAAAAACTGACAGATGTCTCCCTTTGAATCAGTTTTAGTAGAGTTTCTGATTTTTTCTTTTTTAATGCTGTTTGCCCTTCAATTGAATTAAATAAAGCCATCCAGTTTAAATATCCATATTATAGGAGCAAAAACCAAGAAACTAGTGATTATAGTTCAGCTGTCTGACTCAAGTTTTAGTGGTTTTGGACATGGGATTATGTCGAACACCACCATGTTTGTCTTGTGGTGTACCTCATGGCTCTGTTTTAGGACCTATTTTTTTAATATCTTATTTATTCTTCATCTTAAGCAGACAATTCAACAGTTTAAGATTTTACCATATCAGCTGTATGCTGATGATATCCAGCTTTACAGTTCATTCAAGGGAAGTGAGTTCCAAAAATCAATGTCTTCAGCTAATTTATTGGCTAATACCAAACATTGGTTAAGTGACAGCTACTTGCAGCTCAATACAGATAAGACTGAAACTCTGATTATTGTTCCTGAAAACAACATTTTTCAAATTAAACAGTTCTTTGTTGTTTTAGGTTCTTCTGTATAGTCCTCAGAAACTCAGGTGTCATTTTTGATTCTGTGGCGGGTTTGAGCAACACATAAAACAAGAAACCAGAAACTGTACCTTCCGTCTCAGGAACAGCTCAAAACTGAGAAGTCTGTCAACAAATGAACTTGAAATGATCATTCATGCTTTTATTTCTTCTCATTTGGAACAGTCTATGTTCAAACAAGAAGGAGCCTGACCATTCTCCGGCTGATCAGAACCCGGCTGCCAGACAAACAAACGAGCACTCGTTGAGGTATTACCATCCCAGAGGTTACGCTTCCAGACATGTTAAAACATTTGACAGAAGTTAAGTGTTTGGAGGTTTAGACAGCCAGAACATGGCGTGGCATAAAGACACTGTCTGTTAATGATGGTATTAATTGCTCAGCACCAGTGTTATTTTGGGACATACGGTTGACAAAGTGACAACTGATAATTGATTTCTTTTGTTTCCTGCTCTGGAAAATATGTTCCTTAGAGTGATGAAAATTTGTTTCATGTATAATAATTAGGCGTCTGCGTCAAGACAGGTCAAAGTTTTGGGATGACAGATCCCATCAAGAACCAGTGTAAAAGCTTCCAACTACCTTCTTTTTCCACCATATCTCCCCATTTCCCCACACCAAAACCATTTTTTCCCAGTGATGTGCACACATGCAAACAGTCTTTTATTTTCTCTTCGTCACGCTGCCACGGCTCCCCTATCGCTTACGGAACGGCATAATGCAGTGCTCTGCCAGCTTTGCAGTGTGAAATGCAGACAGGCTCTAGGGCAAGTTTACACGCTGGATGAATGATTCTTGTATATTTAGCCCCAGTGGAGTCTGAGGTGATAACTCAGCAGGGCGTTATTGGTGCATTTGGGTTGGAGATTTATCGCTGGTCTGCTGGATGAAGGGTGTATAGAGGGACATATTCAGACTGTGAGGGGAACAGTTAATGTGCCATTCAATAAACCTCCTTTTGAATTATTATTTTTTATTTGTATTTCTAATGTATTACCTTGTATTCATAATTCAGAAATGAAAGGCTTAGTCCTCAGACTTCATCATAATCAATGATTTGCATAAATTTTCCTGCCTACGAAGGCCCAAGGTTCCCCTTTTAAAAGGGCAGTTTAATAATATGCTGAGTCCGGTGATTGCAAGCCAAACTCTTGCCCAGCTGCCGCCATAAATCACCCAAATCCTCACTTAAGAGCCTGGCACTAATGAATAGGCCAGATTGAATGAGGTGAACATCTCCCATGCTCTCTGTTCTCACAGAAAGGTTATAGGAGAGGAAGACGAGGCTCAGTTTCCCCGAGACAGCTGACCACTTCATCGGAACTGCTTCTATTCATAGCAGCACAATGAGTCAGGTCTCCCTAAATATTTTGATGAGATTTGTTTAGCAGGTCTGTTTGAGTTTGTCCCTGGATGAAATCCAACCACCAGGTCTGGCTTGGCGGCCTCCTCCTTCTCCAACACATCCTCCCAGAACTGGTGGTAGAGACCTTTGTAGGCGCTGAGGAAGACCTTCTGCTTGGAGCCAAATGCTCTCAAAGGAGGTCTCACGATGGGGCCATCCACCACCTCTGGCCCCACCATCACTACCTCTATGCCTTGGTGTCCCGGGAACATGTGATTCAGCTCGTCGTAATCAGTCAGTCTGGCTCCCAGTGTCTCACTGTGGGACGCCCCTGCCAGGTGAACCGTGATGGGCTTTGCAAATGGGTCCAAGCCATAGTGTTGTATGGCTATTCCAACTGTGAGAACCCGAGAGAGAAACTCGCTCTGAATTCGCCATAAGGACCATCTCAAGTCATCATCATCGGGCTTCGGTCTGCTGACGTTCTTCCAAAGAGTTTCCATGTGGGCACCGTTGAGGGAGGTCTCCCTGCATGGGAAGCCAGTCATCCCAGCTCTTCACCGCAGCTGTCTTTGACCACTTCTCAGTAGGAAATGGGAGATCTCCTGTAAGAGTCAAAAATCAGAATGTCTGATGAACGACACAAAAGACTGTGAGAGACTGCTGTGTGTTTGTATTCACGGAAACGTGGCTCAACAACAACGTTCCGGACCATGCTGTCCAGCTAGGGGAGCTAACATGCTACAGAGCGGACCGAACCCCCGAGGGAGGTAAGACAAGGGGAGGGGGGCTCTGTGTTTACATCAACAAAGCATGGTGCCTGGATGCTGCTGTGGTCTACAAACACTGCTCACATTTAGTGGAGTTCATGACTATTAAATGCAGACCGTTCTATTTACCGAGGGAGTTTACAGCTGTTTTGATTGTTGCTGTATATATCCCTCCAAGCTCCAACAGCAAAGTTAGAAGTGAGGCTTTGAATGAACTATATCTGCACATCAGTGAGCAACAAACAGCCCATCCTGATGCTTTTCTCATCACGGCTGGTGATTTCAACCATGCAGATTTAAAGAGTGTATTTCCAAAAACATACAAAAACATAAACTTTGCAACAAGAGGAAACAACACACTGGACCAAGTTTACACCACCATGAAAAATGCCTACAGAGCCCTCCCCCTCCCCCACATTGGTGCTTCTGACCATATCTGTGTTATGCTAAAGCCAGCATACAGGCCGCTGGTGAAAGTCACAAAACCAGTCCGCAAGCAGATACGAGTGTGGCCAGAGGGGTCTTCAGAGGCACTCCAGGACTGTTTTGACACCACAGATTGGGGTATGTTCAAAGAAGCTGCTACCACAAACAACAACACATGTCTCCAGGAGTACTCAGACACTGTATGTTCATACATCGCCAAGTGCATTGATGATGTTACCAACCTCAAAACCATCACTGTTCGGGCTAATCAGAAGCCATGGCTGACAGCTGAGGTTCACAGACTCCTGAAAGCCAGGAATGCTGCCTTCAAAGCGGGAGATCAGGTGGGCCTGAAGGCAGCCAGAAAGAACCTGGCCCAGGGCATCAGTGAGGCCAAGGAGCAGTATTCCAGGAAAATAGCTCACCGTTTCAAGGACAGCAAGGATACACGCAGTCTGTGGCAGGGAATACAGACCATCACAGACTACAAACCCCCCCCCAGACCTGTGACAGCTCAACCTCTACGCTGAATGAACTGAATGAGTTCTTCGCTCGGTTTGAGGCAAGTAACAGCACACCTGCACATAAATTCCCCCCCTCTCCTGATGGCCAGGTGCTGGCGCTGTAGGCGATCATTCATCAAGATTAATGCCCGGAAGGCCTCTGGTCCTGACAACATACCTGGTCGTGTGCTGAAGGACTGTGCAGGGGAACTCGCAGCGGTCTTCACGGACATCTTTAACATCTCACTGAGCCAGGCCATCGTCCCCACCTGTTTCAAAGCCACCACCATCATCCCTGTCCCAAAGAAGGCAACGCCCGCATGCCTCAATGACTATCGCCCAGTAGCACTCACCCCCATCCTGATGAAGTGCTTTGAACGGCTAGTCATGAAAAGCATCACATCTGTCCTCCCNGTTTCAGTGTTTCAATGTTTAGATGTTTACTGTTGCACTGAGGGACTGAGAGAAACGCAATTTCGGTCCTGTGTATGTCCTGCACTGTACATATTGCAGATCTGACAATAAAGTTGACTTTGACTTTGACTTTGACATAACCTCTGTCTTTTTATCATTAAAATGGAGGAAATTAAGTGCCATCCACCCTCTGATGTCACCAAGACTAGGGATGTGCCGATCAGGTTTTATGAAACCGATCACGATACCGATCACCTATGTGTGACGATCACCGATACCGATCACAAATGCCGATCGCTTATATGTGTGCCGATCACATATACCGATCACCGATCACCAATCAGATGGATTGCCTGTAACTTATGAGTGCTGCTTCTGGCTACAAGATCTGAAAACTTTTCAGATCTTGTAGCCAGAAGCAGCACTCATGTTCTTTTCAGAACCATAAAATCACCATAATTCAGACAAAAACATATTTTTACTCATTTATTTCAGAGAACAAAGTAAATAAAAGTAACTATTAAAAACTAAAATACCCCATTTGCTACTTAAAGCTGCACTGTTGGCTGTTTTTACAAATGGCTTTATAAATACGTAAAGTATCATTATTGTTTTTTTTTAAAATAATTTCGTGCTTTTTTGAACAACTTCCTGCGGGAACCAGGAAATACCGCCTCCGCCATTTTACATTCATTAGTTCCAGACTCGGCAGTCGGCTTTTGGAGGACTGTTTCTCCCATAAGAGGATGCCTCATACGGATAAATTAACTGGAAACACTCCCTGAACTCTGTGAATGTCTCAGGACTGGAGCAGCAGCCGCGATCGCTCCGCCGAGCGCTCCCACAGCAGCTCATGGTATGAGCTAAGGCTAACATGCTAAACCAGAGCTGCAGCAGACAGCCGGCTTTGTGCGATCAGAGGTTCCTGGAGCTCGCCTCGATGTCGGACTGGAAGCAGAAGATATCGGGGGACACCCAGCTAACTTGGAATAACAAAGCCGACAGCCTTTTTGAAGCCGCAGCTAAACTGGACTGCCCGTAACTGCGCAGCGGACTCGGTGGGGCTACTCGGTGGGGCTACATGCTAACAGGTGTTGCTAATGGCGGCGCTGGCAGACGGCTTTTGGTAAGTTATTAAAACGTATTAAAACATTTTAATGACGAATTAGGTTTGTTGTGTTGAAGGACTTCGTTGAACTTCCTCCACGAGGTACTTTTTCGTCGCACGTTTTGCAGTTAGCAAACTTCGCATCACAGGCTCTGTGATCGGTAATTGAAGGCAAAAGCCGATCACATACGCTTTAATGATTATCGACCGATTATGATCGGTGACCGATCGATCGGCACATCCCTAACCAAGACAGTCCAGAAGAGACTGCGTGGAGCCATTTTGTTTTACAGGAAAATAGACTTGACAGTCATCCGCATATAAATGAAACTGCACACCATGCTTTCTGAAAATAGAACCGAGTGGCAGAAGGTAAAGTGAGAAGAGAAGAGGACCAAGGATAGATCCCTGGGGTACACCCCAGGGGAGGGCAGCAGAGGTAAAATTATCAATCTTCACACTGAAACTTTGATTGGAAAGGTAAGACCTAAACCACTGCAGAGCTGAGCCAGTGATGCCCACCCATTGCTCCAATCTGGCGATAAGAATTTCATGGTCGACTGTGTCAAAAGCAGCTGTTAAATCTAAAAGCACAAGTAAAACACAGTTTCCAGAATCCAGCGATAAAAATATGTCATTAAAAACCCTTAGAAGAGCAGATTCAGTGCTATGGTAGGTTTTGAAACCAGACTGGAAGACCTCCAAAATTTTAAATTCATCCAAAAAGGCCTTCAGCTGGGTGTAAACAACTTTTTCCAATATTTTTGAGATAAAAGGTAACTTTGAAATTGGCCTAAAGTTGGACAAAGAGGTAGGATCAAGGCCAGTTTTTTTCAATAATGGCTGAACCACAGCATGTCTAAAATTGCTTGGTACCACGCTAAACATCAAGCTGCTATTGATCAAATTTAGGACAAAGGAGCCAACTGTAGAAAATAAGGTACAACATCAAGGGGGGAACCTGATGGTTTCATACTGGTGACCATTTTCTCTAGGTAGGAGAGAGAAATAGGCTCCAGATGATCAAAAAGTGCAGGACAGGGGACCAGGATGGAAGGGTCATGGGAAGGAAAAGAAATAACAAGCCCTAGTGTTCGTAACCTTGTCCAAAAAAAATTGAAGGAACTTATCACAAAGTTCTTTAGATGCTTCAATAGGAACTGGTTCATGTAAATTGAGGACCATGTTGATTGTATCATAAAGAACACGGGGATTGTGAGAGTTGGCAACAATAATGTCAGAGAAATATTTGGCTCTGGCTGTTTTTACAGCTTGTTGATAGCGACGCCAACTCTCTCTCACCATATCAAATGAGACTTGGAGACCATCCTTTCTCCATTTGCGTTCATTTTTCCTGCCTAACGTGTTCTTGATTATTTTTAAGGGGGTTGTCAGCCCAGCATGATTCTTCAGAGAATCGTGCATATTGGGAGAAACTGGGAAATGTGATCCCTGAGGAGAAACTCAGACTGTGGGATGAAGCAGAAGAAAAACTAAAGCAGTACCAGTAAGCGACACATAATCACACACTAATAAAGGGCATCCATTATCTTTACCCTCTTCTTCCTTTTTGGGTTGCGGGGGTATATCAGCCATCCCTGTGCAAGAGGCGGGGGACACCCTGGACAAGTCCCCAGTCCATCACACAGACACATAGAGACAAATGTATGTTTGCTGTATGTTTTCAGTGCTGTGCTGACAGAGATTTCTGATCTCACTCTGGACACAAACAATCTGAAGCAGAAAAACACAGAGCTGAGGATGCAGCTGCAGCAGCGTCTCACCTCCAAAGTATGTTATCGTATTTCATCTCTACCAGACCTCATTGTGACAGCATGATAACTTTAAATATAGAGATGGCATGACTCAACTTAGAAATTGTTATTTTTAATGTCCATCTGGATGTAGATTTAATAATTCACTAATTAGTACTGATGGGAATATAACGAGTTACAACTAAACTAAAATGCATAGAACATTTTCAAGCAGAGTTGTTAGCTGTTCTAAACAGCAATTAAATGTAATAAAACAGCATCACGTTTGCATTATTTTGTTATTATTAAAAAAAGAAAAATACTTACTGGTAAAGCAAAAATATCTTGAATTTTATTTTTAATTAAGAAAATTAAATAAAGTGAGACAGTCTTTTCATATTTATCAGTTTAACAAATGATCATAAAATAAATGTATGAGAACAACAGAAAACATTTTCCACTAAATCCAATGCCATGGTTAATTTTTGTTCAAATGTTTATCATTTACTTCAAAGTCTATTAAAGCGACTTATGGTAAACTATAATATAAAAAAAAAAGAAATAAGGCTATCTTGATTTCGATCAATCTGGGCAGTTAGTTTTCCTGATGAGATGGGATGAGAATCAGCACCTCCAAATCTGAGTCCATAGTCCTCAGTCAGCAAAGGGTGGATTGTTCTCTTCAGGTTGAGGTTCTGCATCAAGTGAAGGAGTTCAAGTATCTCAGGGCTTTGTTCACGAGTGAGGGAAGAATGGAGCGTGAGATTGACAGATGGATTGGTACAGCGTCTAAAGTAATGCAGACTCTGTGCTGGTCCGTTGTGGTGAAGAGGGCACTGAGCTGCAAGGCAAAGATCTCTGTTTACCGGTCGGTCTACGTTCCTACCCTCACCTACGGCCACAAACTCTGGGTAGTGACTGAAAGAGTGAGATTGTGGATTAAATTGAAATTTGAAAATAGTTTCCTCTGCAGGGTAGCTGAACTCTGAGTTTCCCTTAGAGGTAGGGTGAGAAGTTCAGTTAACCAGGAGAGACTTGGAGTAGAACCACTGCTCCTCCACATTGAGAGGAGCCAGATGAGGTGGTTCGGACATCTGGTAAGGATGCTCCCTGGGCGCCTCCCTAGGGAGGTGCTTCGGGCATGTCCGACTTGGAGGAGACCCCGAGGAAGACCCAGGACACGCTGAAGAGTATGGAAAGACAGCGGGGCCAAAAACTCGTGAAAATTACATGTTACATCGACATGTTAATGACGTGTAAACAACGCGTTAACAACGCGTTAACAACGCGTTAACAACGCGTTAACAACGCGTCAATTACGCGTCAAATTCGCCTCGAAAAATGACGCGTAAACCACGTGTAAACAACGTGTAAACAACGTGTAAACAACGCGTCAAATACGCGTTAATTACGTGTCATTGACGCGTCGAAATTTCACACGCATTTGACGCGTACACGTCATTAACGTGTCGATGTAATTTTCACGAGTTTTTGGCCCCGCTGGCTTTCCATAGAAGAGACTATGTCTCTTGGTTGGCCTGGGAACACCTTGGACTCCTCCCAGAAGAGCTGGAAGAGGTGGCTGTGGAAAGAGATGTCTGGACCTCCCTGCTCAAGCTGTTACCCCCACGACCCGACTTCGGAAGAAGCGGAAGATAACGGATGGATGGTTTTCCTGATATATTAATGTGCAATTCTAAAACATGAGTACATCCTCAATGTAAACACATCACTGCTGATTCTGTTGAAAACCGCACAGAAGCTTGGGTCAACAATTGATCAACATTAGGCTGATCGTAGTCTGGACTGTAGGTGAACAAATACTGCAGAAGTGGACAAGTGTAGAATTGAGGAGAAGACGTTCAGGTAGAAATAAGAACGAATCTGCTGCTAAATGTGAAATAAAAGAATATGAATACGTTAGACAAGTCTGAAGAATAAAAATGGAGATCAAGCAGGAAGATGGAGCACCATACAGACAGTGCTCAGTATTCAAACACAGGCAGCTTTTACAAAACATCTTTTAACGTTTCAACCAAGGGTCAGAGGAAAAGTTTACAAGGCAATTGTGAGACCAGCTATGTTGCATGGTCTGGAGACAGTGGCACTGACAAAAAGACAGGAGAAAGAACTGGAAGTGGCAGAAATGAAGATGTTGAGGTTCTCCTTAGGAGTGACAAGGATGGATATGATTAGGAATGAGATCATCAGAGGTACAGCACATGTTGAACAACTGGGAGATAAAGTTAGAGAGGCCAGACTGAGATGGTTTGGACATGTCCAGAGGAGGGACAGTGGGTATATTGGTAGAAGGATGTTAGAAATGCAGCTGCCAGGAAAAAGACAAAGAGGAGATATATGGATGCAGTCAAGAAAGGACATGGAGGTAGATGGAGTGAGGACAGAAAATGCAGAGGACAGAGCGAGATGGAAGAGGATGACTCGCTGTGGAGACCCATGAAGAGGGAAAAGCTGAAAGAAGAAGTTTAACGGGTTAATGCAAAATATCTGCACATAAATACCAACAGATGAATATTATCGGACTTCTTCAATGCAAACGGCTCTTTCATGGACGTCGTCGCCATCATTGACCTTCAGTCACTTTGTCTGTTTTGTTAAACAAGTGCATGGGGTAGTTGGCATATCATCACAATTTTTATTTTATTGAAGGACACATTAATGATCAATACAAGAAACATATTGTACAGATTTTATTTCTTACTTGGTGAACTCTTTTTGACTAGTCTTCATGAGTTCACAATGAGTTTATTTTCATTTTAAAAATATTTTTCTAATTATATTTTGAATGAACCGACAGTATAACATATAAATGAAAACTTTTCTCAACTGCAACTCTGTTGCAATTTACCATTATTTCAATAATATAAAAATTTAACGTCATGCTAGTCTTATGGGTTAGAAGGATCATCTGCGAGTGGAAAGTTGGTGGTTTGTTCTTGTTTTTCAGAGACGTACTTTGCTTCTCAGTCGTTTATTGATTGATTGTTTATTTAATAGAGAAACAGCATCACAGGGATTAAAATAAACAAAGAACCAAGAAATATTGTATGAATGTACAGAGCATGTGCATGCACAGCAGGATGAATATTATGTTTAAAGTCTTTCTGGCGTTTTTAAGAGCACCGAGAAGTCAAAAATACATAAATATTCTATATGTGCCATAAAGATACAGTCCATTTTTATCTTTTTCCTCCACAGGTTGACTGAAGACATAAAAGATGGACTTGAAAAGTGCATGTTTGTGAAAACAGGATCAAAATAAAAGCACTTAGTAAATGTAAGCTTATTTTATTGTCAATTCTGAAGAAAATGGTTGTACAATACCGTTGACTGAATAAAAAATAATAAGAAAAAATAAAAGTTTTGTGTGTGAATGAGACATAGGGGTGATACAACATGATGGCTCTACCCTGCAGTGTTAAACAGTTTGTGGTTGAGCTCTGAGGGCAGAGAGAAGACGAGCAGAGCAAGGAAGAGAAGGCCCATGGCCGCTGCCAGCAGCACCACACAGTGCAGCTTGTAGTGCCTCCAGGCCAGGATGCACATCGTCCTCGCCGGGCTCAGCAACCACGACATGCTGGTGTTGGGACGGCTGCACACAAAGTGTCAAAACTCAGTTGGTCCATAAGGATTTCAGAAAGCTCTAAATATGTTTTCCTCAAGAAATAATACGTTTTAATCACATTTTGAGTGTGGAGCTGACACCGTTTTTTTTTTTTAAAGGATGGAGAAAATTAGCAGGCAAATTATTTTTTTTAACAATCATGCTGCTTTAAACCAACAGACATTTGGGTTGTAACTGATTGAAACTCAAGTGCAGTTTTATGATTCTTTTAGCTGCTTCTGGTCTCAACCACTGATCAACAGATGTGTTCCTTCACTGAACAGCGAAACGCTAACAGTATTTTTAAAGACAATTTTAGCCACGCTTAGAATTGGCTGACACAAAAATGA
>JBBPBX010043257.1:5628-19965 GCA_038048925.1 Garcialebias charrua | reverse complement strand
TATATATATATTATATATATATTATATATATATATATTATATATATATTATATATATATTATATATATATATATATATATATATATATATATATATATATCCATCCATCCATCCATTTTCTTCCGCTTATCCGGGGTCGGGTCGCGGGGGTAGCAGCCTAAGTAGGGAGGCCCAGACTTCCCTCTCCCCAGCCACTTGGAGCAGCTCCTCTGGGGGAATCCCAAGGCGTTCCCAGGCCAGCCGAGAAACATAGTCCCTCCAGCGTATCCTGGGTCTCCTCCCGGTGGGACATGCCCGGAACACCTCACCAGGGAGGCGTCCAGGAGGCATCCTAACCAGATGCCCGAGCCACCTCAACTGGCTCCTCTCGATGTGGAGAAGCAGCGGCTCTACTCCGAGTCCCTCCCGGATGACTGAGCTTCTCACCCTATCTCTAAGGGAGAGTCCAGCCACCCTGCGGAGAAAACTCATTTCAGCCGCTTGTATCCGAGATCTTGTTCTTTCGGTCATAACCCAAAGCTCATGACCATAGATGAGGGTGGGAACGTAGATCGATCGGTAAATTGAGAGCTTTGCCTTTTGACTCAGCTCTCTCTTCACCACGACAGACCGGTACAGCGCCCGCTTCACTGCGGACGCTGCACCTATCCGCCTATCGATCTCACGCTCCAGTTTTCCCTCATTCGTGAACAAGATCCCGAGATACTTAAACTCCTCCACTTGGGGCAGGACCTCCTCCCCGACCCGGAGAGGGCACGCTACCCTTTTCCGGCTCAAGACCATGGCCTCGGATTTGGAGGAACTGATCCTCATCCCGGCCGCATCGCATTCAGCTGCAAACCGCTCCAGTGAAAGCTGTAGATCACGAGCTGATGAAGCCAATAGGACCACATCATCTGCAAAAAACAGAGAAGCGATTCTAAGGCCACCAAAACGGATCCTCTCAACACCTTGGCTGCGCCTAGAAATTCTGTCCATAAAAGTTATAAACAGAATCGGTGACAAAGGGCAACCTTGGCGGAGTCCAACTCTCACCGGAAACGAGCCTGACTTACTGCCGGCAATGCGGACCAAGCTCTGACACCGGTCGTACAGGGACCTAACAGCCCATATCAATGGGCCTGGTACCCCATACTCCCGGAGTACCCGCCACAGAACCCCCCGAGGGACGCGGTCGAATGCCTTTTCCAAGTCTACAAAGCACATGTAAACTGGTTGGGCAAACTCCCACGCACCCTCCAGGACCCTGTTGAGGGTGTAGAGCTGGTCTAGTGTTCCACGACCAGGACGAAAACCACACTGCTCCTCCTGAATCCGAGGTTCGACTATCCGACGGACCCTCCTCTCCAGAACCCCTGAATAGACCTTACCAGGGAGGCTTAAGAGTGTGATCCCTCTATAGTTGGAACACACCCTACGGTCCCCCTTTTTGAATAGGGGAACCACCACCCCAGTCTGCCAATCCAAGGGAACTGCCCCCGATGTCCACGCGATATTGCAGAGTCGCGTAAGCCAACACAACCCCACAACATCCAGAGCCCTAAGGAACTCAGGACGAATCTCATCCACCCCCGGAGCCTTGCCACCGCGGAGCTTTTTAACCACCTCGGCGACCTCCGCACCAGAGATTGGAGAGCCCGATCCAAAGTCCCCAGGCTCCGCTTCCTCAGTGGAAGACGTGCCACCACCGGGTTCGAGGGTTGCCACCACGACAGGCACCAACAACCTTGCGGCCACAACTCCGATAAGCTGCCTCGACAATAGAGGCGCGAAACATGGCCCACTCGGGCTCAATGTCCCCCGCCTCCCTCGGAACGTGTTCAAAGCTCTCCCGGAGGTGGGAGTTAAAGCTCCGTCTTACGGGAGACTCTGCCAGACGTTCCCAGCAGACCCTCACAATACGTTTGGGTCTGCCAGGTCTGACCGGCATCCTCCCCCACCATCGGAGCCAACTCACCACCAGGTAGTGGTCAGTTGACAGCTCCGCCCCTCTCTTCACCCGAGTGTCCAGGACATGCGGCCGCAGATCAGATGAGACGACAACAAAGTCGATCATTGAACTACGACCTAGGGTGTCCTGGTGCCAAGAGCACATATGGACACCCTTATGCCTGAACATGGTGTTCGTTATGGACAATCCATGACGAGCACAGAAGTCCAACAACAGAACACCACTCGGGTTCAGATCAGGGGGGCCGTTCCTCCCAACCACACCCCTCCAGGTCTCACTGTCATTGCCCACGTGAGCGTTGAAGTCCCCCAGTAGAACCAGTGTTGTTTTTGACAGCCATTTTGATATTAGTTTTAGTCATAGTCTTTTAGACTAAAATACTTCTTAGTTTTAGTCTGTTTTAGTCATTTCTATATTTAATGGTTTTAGTTCAGTTTAAATCGACAAAAACTTAAAAAATTTAAGTCCAGTTTTAGTCTTTTTAAAAAAAAAAAAAACATATTAGTCAGCTAAAAAAAGTTAATTTTGGGTTTAGTTCCTCTTTAAAGTATGTTGAACAAACAGGCAACACATAGGCACAATATTATTTTCACTTTTGCAGGCATGACAGCCGATAAAAAAAGTTCAAGTCCACAATATTTGGGTTGTCAAGGCCAAAAAAAAAATGACACTGGGTAAAAAAAAATAATGAATAAATGAAAAAGAAGGGAATTGTATCTGTATTATAGTTCAGAAAGTCTATTTTTTTTATTTTTAGCTCGTTATTCTATTGCACAATTCATAATCCAAATCAAAATAATAATAATGATTTTAACTGTTTTATTATTTGTTTTATTGACATTTAATTCTGTTGCACCTTGTAGCACTTTGAGATTTTCATTAATGAAAAGTGCGTTATAAATTGAATTCATTATTATTATTATTATAAATGGAGCACTGAGTTTGTCACTGAAGATTATAGAATTTATCTGACAATACTTTATGCAGTTATTCTAAATCAAGTCAGGTGTTTTGTCGACCAGTCATCATCTCGAAGGGAGAGATAGTTTTTATTTTAATCACGATGGTTACTGAACAACACGATAAAAATCCACTTTTTGGATGAGTTTTGTACCTGGATGTGACCAACGCTGAAATAACTTCATTTATTTACTCTCTGAAGAAAAAGAATGGCTTTTTCTCTTGTGAGTGTGTAAGGAGTCACGGCTGAGTTCTTAACTCAAGTAGTCATGGGAGTTGTAGTTCTTTCCCTCTGACCTATCACAGTGTCTCTACACAGCCCCGACAACCAATCACAATACATAAACAAACGCCACGGCCATTTTGAAAAGAAAGAAGCTATCAGTTAGCAAAAGTTTCCGGACTTTTCAACACATAAAAACGCTTATAAACAGAGCAGTAAAATTCTGAAATATAGCAAATCACATTCTACAGGTACACCAAGCTCAACGCTCAGCAACACAGCGATTCAACTGTCGAAAACAACGACGGACTCTCTCGGAACCGTTCGGTCCACAGCAGATCCACAAACCAGGAGCAGAAATAGTTTCTGACAGCTTCAAATGCAATAACTACACAACAGCACTTACTCGCAGTTGTTATAAATTAGCTTATTAGGCAAAAAGTTGACGCGGAGGTCAAACGTGAATGCGCTATTCTGTGGCAAGTCAGCAGCAGTGAGTCCACTCCAAACAGAACCAGAAACAGAACCTGACCCACGCCACACAGCAGCGACATTTCTATAACCCAAACAGCTTCAAACAAGGACAGGATTATAAAAAAAAATACATACATTCGGTTCTTCTCTTCTCTCACAGTTGGGTTAAATACAAAATAAGTCCATAAATCTTTTCTGAGCTGGCGGCCGGCCGGACACCGGTCACCGAGCCCCTTCGTGTAAAACATGCTGCAGCATCTTCCATGGTCCAGTTTGAAAAGGAAGTCACATGTGAGCGGCTGAGCGCGCAACGCGTGGCCGTGCTGCAGCTGCATCAACACTGCGGTGGTGGGCGTGACCAAACAGCTGACTTTCCGACACAATATAATTATGAGCAGATGAAATATAAATTATTGACGACCACCGACTAACATTTTCGTTCAGTCTCGTCTAGTCAACGAAAACTCACACAAATTTCGTCACGTTTTAATCATTAAAGAGCAATGATTATTTAGTTACTGTCTCGTTATTGTCATGAAAAAAAGGGGCGTTGACGAAAAATTTACGTCAGAATTTCGTCAACGAAAACAACACTGATTCCAGGTCCACGTTCTCGAGCTCCGGCTCGGGAGCGAGCAGCTTTGTGCGACGTGCGACCTTCAGCGCTGCGGCCTTTGCCATGGATTTAGCCAACACATCCGCTCAGCGTTTCCTCACTACCGCCGACATCCAACAGCACAGCAGTGGGAGCAGGAGTCGGGGAATTCCAACGCTTTTCTCGCATGCAGAATCCCTAGGCAGACAGGACAGGCCTCGTGGGTGTCTGTCGCCGAGAGGGAGTAGCCACATCCGCTGGGGCAGGGGCGCGAGCGAGGACTCGTCGTCCTGCTGGTTTTCTTCTTCTTTGTCCTCCGTTTTCCCTTCTCGGGAGCCATGTCCGGAGACGAGAAGCATCGAGGTTGTTCCTAGTTTCCTTTTGTTCGAAGCCGTCCTCTCCGTCGTCTTGCTTTCGCTGGCTAGCCTGCTAATGGTTAGCAGGGAGAGTTGTGACGCAGTTAGCGCCGTCGAGCGAAGCAGCTGCGGAAAGAGAAGAAAACTTTGAGGTAAGTAGAAAAACGCTGGACTAGCTTTCGCCAGCCCAGCAGTACGCAGGAAAATTTCTCTGTACGCTCAGCGTAGGGAGCAAGCTCACCTCAATCAAGCGATGCGACAACAGAGAAGCCCCACAAAGTTCAGGTTTTAAGCGAGGTGAAGGGCAAAAAGAGAATGATGTATGGGTGTCAGCGGCTTAAGTACCCAGAGGGCGGGGCCTCTGGTACGACGCTGACGCTCCTGCCGTAAAGGCGTGAATGTATTCCTTCAGGTAATCGCGCGGGGGCGCAATTCCCATAGCATTTGTTGCACCGAGAGACATAACTGAAAGGGAACACAAAGGTTTGTCCAAAACAGCAATAACTGTGTCACAAAAACTCTGGCATGAAAGCTGGCGGGTGATATGCATACATGCTTTGCTTTTAATTATGGCAGTGTTTGCTGCTGCATTTTGAATGTTAAAAAAAATCTGAAGAATAGTTTGTGCCTAAATCATAATTTGAAGCAGCAGTTGTGGTAACTTTTTTTAGTTGTGAAAGTGAAAACATAAAACCTTGTGTCCAATACCAAAAATGCTTCCAAGCATTTACTTCAAAGTGCTTTCAGTCAGAGTCAGAGTTTCTTTATTTGTCATTCGCACCACATGTGGTACATGTGATGGAACAAAATTGTGTACACAGGGTCCCAGTTACATCCAACAATAAAATGTAAATTAAGCTGTTCCTCAATCTAGTGGTTCTACACTTGATGCTCCTTAACCCCCTTCCTGAGGGGAGTGGGGCAAAAAGTGTGTGTGCTGGGTGAGTGGGGTCCTTCATGATGCAGGTGGCTCTCTTCCTGCATCTGGAGGTGTAAATGTCTGTGATGGTGGGGGTGCTGACTCCAACAGACTTCTGTGCAGCCTTCACCACTTCCTGCAAAGCTTTGATAAATTTTCTTAAAGACGCAGTGATTGCAGAGATGTATAGAGAAGTTCTCAGTTCAGAAATGTCTGATTGACAGCTCTGTTCAACGCCTGAAACAGCAGCTCTTCCTGAAATACACTATATCTAAACTCACTTATAAACCGAGGCAGCTGCCACAATTTTAGAGTGAGTTTTTGTCCAGTTTTCAGTCCTTTTGCACCATGAATCTCACACAAGGCCTTCTCAGGTCTCTTCATTTTTCCTCTCTGTTTTCCCTGACTTGTGCATCCCACCCCCTTACCCCTAAGGGGTTTATCTTAGTTGTATCTTTAGAAACGGTACTGGTGCTGCTATATTTAGACCCGCAACAAGCGCACGAGAAGCCCAGAATAGCAGGCAAAAAGAGGAGGGGTGGTGACGGTGGATGTGTCTCCGGTAAGAAAATGAGCGTGGCTTGGACCGGAGGCTTTAAATAGGGCTGTGACGTCTTAAACAGCTTGAGGCGGTCACCATGGGAACAGCGGGAGGAGGGACACATGGGTTTTGACGCTCTCATTTATCTATGTGAGTACACAGAGGCACACACACAGAGACATGACGCTGAGATTGTTCTGCACCAACAACCCCCTCCTGAGCAGCTTTGAAACACATCAGTGTTCAGTCACACAGAGAGCGGATGCCACTTTACCTTCTATAGCGTGGAGGTGTGTGCACGTGAGGTATCCCACAACTCTTTGCTCCTGATGGGAGGTGCCCACATGAACCTGCAGGGATGAAACGGGACATGATGTCACTCCACTGTGTTCGAACAAGTCACATAAAAACCCAATCAGCGAGCGGGTTTGCACAAGGCATGTCAGCTGACAACGGTGTGATTAGATCGTTTAGAGTGAAGTGAAACGTTGGAGATCCCCCGAGGGACAATTAACGCACAGGCTGAAATTTAATTACAGCATTTAAGGTGTGCACTTAAGAGCAGTGAGGCAAAAGGAAAAATATAATGGAATAATTAAAAACATTTTTAAGGAATCACCACTTTCGTAACATGCTATTGCCAAAATGTACAAAAATAGCAGATGTCACGTACAGTTTGAGCCACATCTGTGACGCATAGCTGTCGTGGATGCTCCAGTGGTTGCACACAAAACAGAAATACTGACACTCTGCAGATGCTACACAAATTAAGTCAGTGTTAGAGAGGAGCTTTTATCGCCAGCATTCTTCCAAATCGCTCATATTTTGTGCCGAAGATCATCAAAAGGCCTTTAAAAAAAAAAAAAACTGCTGATCCCTAATTGATCAGCATTCGCTCCCACCAACAATAGGACCAACATTAGGAGCTCTGACATGTTGTTCCAGATAATAAATGGTCTGCAGAGGCTGCTGGAGCATGAAACATTTTCTATCAGCAGAAAACAACTACTGTATTAACAAAAGGCCCTCACACTATTATCGACAAGATCTTTTTAAAGAGTGAGAGGATATTATTCACAGGGGTGAGCTATTGATTGAAAAGTTTCTCATTTAATCTCATCAGAAAACTTTGTGCCAGCCATTCAAAGTTCCTCCGAACGTACCCTGAACAAACTGACATAAACATCTGAACCATAGATCCTCGCGGTCTGGGTGGCATGGTGGTACAGTGGTTAGAACATCTCTGCAGGAAGGTTGCAGGATCAAAACTCAGCTGAGATCCTGTTGTGTGGAGTAGGTGTGTTTTCAATCTACTTTGTGACTTCCTCTTAAACACGTAACAGAATGCAGATATCACATCTGGATGATTATTATCTTAACTAGGAATGCACAATATTATTGGCAAGGTATCGGTATCATAAAGTTAAATATCGGACATCAGCCATTCCCATAAATATAACTCGCCGATATAAAAGACACTGTTTAATATATGTATGTATGTATGTATGTATGTATGTATGTATGTATGTATGTATGTATGTATGTATGTATGTATGTATGTATGTATGTATGTATGTATGTATGTATGTATGTATGTATGTATGTATGTATGTATGTATGTATGTATGTATGTATGTATGTATGTATGTATGTATGTATGTATGTATGTATGTATGTATGTATGTATGTATGTATGTATGTATGTATGTATGTATGTATGTATGTATGTATGTATGTATGTATGTATGTATGTATGTATGTATGTATGTATGTATGTATGTATGTATGTATGTATGTATGTATGTATGTATGTATGTATGTATGTATGTATGTATGTATGTATGTATGTATGTATGTATGTATGTATGTATGTATGTATGTATGTATGTATGTATGTATGTATGTATGTATGTATGTATGTATGTATGTATGTATGTATGTATGTATGTATGTATGTATGTATGTATGTATGTATGTATGTATGTATGTATGTATGTATGTATGTATGTATGTATGTATGTATGTATGTATGTTTATGTTTATGTTTATTAAATTTGTTCATTTTTTTTTTTACAAAAGAAGCAATACAAGACAATCTCATAATGATAGTGTACAAAAATGTAAAAAAAATGAAAGGTAGCAGAAAGAAGAATAAATCTTATTATATCTGCTCCTTATCTCCAACAATCAGATTAAACAACAGTAGTCAAACCATGTAAACAATAATAATCTTCAACCAACTTTTTCCAACAATCAGGTTAAACAATAATATTCTTCAACCAACAGTACAAAATGACTAACTCTTTCTAATTTTCTAACTAATACAATACACATTACGTTATTTCACATATATTTTTTTAACACATTTGTTTTGATCATTTTTTTAAATGTAAACATTGACTTGGCATTTTTAACTACATTCTCCAAGCCATTCCATAATCTAATTCCCTGGATTGAGGTAGAACGTCCCTTCAAACTGGTTCTGAATTGTGGTTTTACAAACAACTCTGTTCCCTTAAGATTATAACAACTTTGTCTTTTAACAAAGTGCATTTGGATATTTAAAGGTAATGCATTATTTTGAGCTCTATACATAACTGATAAAATATTATAGTCTACCAAATCATGGAACTTCAATAATTTTAGTTGATAAAATAATGTACTTGATGGATGACGGTAATGCTTTCTAGTGATAATTCTTACAGCTCTTTTCTGTAATACAAAAATAGGCTTTGTGATTGTTTTACACGCTTTCCCCCAAACATCAATACAATAGATTAAGTGTGGAACAATGATTGTGTTATACAACAAATACAGAGCTTTATCATTCAATAGGTCTCTGACTTTGTACAGTACTGCTATCGATTTAGCTATTTTTATTCTTACAGAATTTATGTGTTGTTTCCATGTCAGTTTGTCATCAATGATAACACCCAAAAACTTCACCTCACTCACTCTACAAATCTCAACATCCTCAATTTTGAGTGGAACATCAACAGTTTTCTTTTTATTACCGAATATCATGTAATTAGTTTTCTCTAGATTTAATGATAATTTATTTATTTTAAACCAAGTTTGTATCTTGACAAATTCTGTCTTTATCAATTCTAACATTTGTTCTATATCTTCACCTGAACAGAAAAAAGTGGTATCATCAGCGAAAAGTACACATTTAAGGAGTCCTGACACATTTACCAAGTCATTCACATATAAAATAAAAAGCTTTGGTCCAAGTACAGAGCCTTGGGGAACTCCACATGTGATATTACAGAGGTCAGATCTTACATCATTTATTTGTACAAATTGTTTCCTATTTTTTAAGTAGCTAGATACCCACTGTAATGCTGGTCCTCTAATACCATATTTGTTCAGTTTTTCAAGGAGAATGGTGTGATCAATAGTATCGAATGCTTTTTTTAAATCAACAAAGATACTGATACAATGTTGTTTTTGATCGACAGCAGTAGTTATTTGTTCCATTAATTCCATGAGAGCCATTGATGTAGAGTTTTTTTTATCTAAACCCATACTGACTGTTGCTTAGAATATTTTGTTTATCTATAAATTGGTCTAGTCTGTTTACAAATAGTTTTTCAAGAATTTTTGAAAACTGTGGTAACAAGGATATAGGTCTATAATTGTTGAATACACATTTATCACCATTTTTAAAAAGAGGAACGACCTTAGCTACTTTCATATTATCTGGAAAAATTCCTGTTGAAAATGATAAGTTACATATGTATGTGAACGGCTCAATAACATGGCTCATTATGTCCTTTACAAACATCATATCCATGTCCACCCAGTCTTTCGATCTCTTGTCTGTAAGATGTTTTACTACATTCATTATTTCCTCTTTGTTAGTTCCATTTAGGAAAATACTATTTGCACAACCTGTAATTGAGTGGATCATATTTTTATCTACTTTTGGTATCTTAGCTGCAAGGCTTGATCCAACATTCACGAAATATTGATTAAATCCATTTACAATTTCATTTTCATCATGAACTTCATCGTTGTCTTTTACAAAATATTTTGAAATACCAGTTTTTGCTTTATGATTCTTCAGTACACCATTCATTACTCGCCATGTTGCTTTCATATCACCATTATGTATGTATGTATGTATGTATGTATGTATGTATGTATGTATGTATGTATGTATGTATGTATGTATGTATGTATGTATGTATGTATGTATGTATGTATGTATGTATGTATGTATGTATGTATGTATGTATGTATGTATGTGTGTATGTGTGTATGTATGTATGTATGTATGTATGTATGTATGTATGTATGTATGTATGTATGTATGTATGTATGTATGTATGTATGTATGTATGTATGTATGTATGTGTGTATATATATGGCTCTGTATGACTGTTCAAATGTTATCATTGTGTTAGAGAGAGTAAATGTCATGAATAAATTTGACATTAAACATAATCCAAGTTGAAGTGTTGCATCATTTTAATCCCCTTTTTGGCATCTGCATCTGGTAGCAGGCCAAACTGACAAAGACCATGCAGAATAATGTAGTATTTTAATTCTGCAGTGGACAAAGCTGTGTATTCTCTATCAGTAGGTCTTGGAAAAAAATATTGTTATAGGTATTGGTTATCAACCAAATAAGTTTTAACATATCGGCATATCGGCCAAAAATCCAATAGCGTGCATCTCTGCTCTTTACGTCATCAAACATGTTTGTTTCTCAAGTGAATGAAGGAATTTTTATGTTTTTGCTGTTCAGTCAAACTCATAGTTTCTATGCTGACTCAAGGATTGATGGTATTAAATCACTGCCTATTTGCTTGTTGTGATGAGAAGTGTACAATATTTCTAATGTTCATTTGTCACTTCTGAGGAAAAGACACTCCAAAAATATCAAATTGTATTCTATCTGATCATTAAATCCCTTAAAATAATTGCAGGACTTGGAAGTCTTTGATGTGCAGAAAGTGTTGTGTCTGTGCCTTCTGTGATTTTATTTACTCCCATAGTTCAAATTAGTCTTATTTCCTTCATGGATCATGTTTTGTTTTATTGACAATTGTGTTGTGTTGTGTTTCTGCTGTTTGGTATAGATCTTTTGAGTTTTTGTATTTCTTGGGCTTGTTTTTAGTTTTAGTTTTTTTTGTTTCCCCACATTTTCCATTTACCCTCTGTCAGCCTTCTCACTGTTTGTTTCAGTCTGCCACCCTCATTTGTTCCCAATTAGCAATTTGCAATCGACCCAGGTGCCCCCACGTTCCTCTCTGCCTCGGTTTCCCATATAACCAGTTTCCAGTCAACACCTCTCCAGTAGCTCATTAAGTTTGGGTCCATATACCTCTATCCTTTTGTGTTTCATGCTCCGGTTTTCTTTTTTAAGTTTTGCTGCTGCATCAGCCTGTTGTTTTGTTATTGCAAATAAATAAGTGTTCATATTATTTCTGAGCTCCTCCACGTTGGTTTACAGTTGGGTCCACCCCTTGGAATAGAAAGTTAAAATGTTTGCTTTTAATCTAACCTCTGTTTAAATGCTTTCGGGTGAATTTTGTAAAATAATTTATTTGTTTTTCTGCTACTGTGATCAGTATTTTCTACCACCTGCTGTGATGTTTTGTTTTGTTTTGAATATTGAAGTTGTTAAAGTTCAGTGACTTGGTGGATTATAATATTTTGTCAAGTCATGTATAGAGCTCATAAAAAAGAACTACCATTTAATATCCAAATACTTTTTGTTGAACGTCAAAGCTGTTATAATCTAAAGGGAGCAGACATTTTTGTTAAACCTAAATATAGAATCAGATCGAGGGGTCGGTCAACCTCAATTCTGGGAATTGGTTTGTGGAATGATTTGGATACTGAAATTAAAAATGCTAAATCATTAATTACATTTAAGTATTTGATCAAAACCAAATTATTACAAAAATACATATGAACTAGTTTTCTTGTGTTATTTTGTAATTCGATAATTATGAGTTTTTTAAAAAAAAATTCTGTTACTTATACGTGTTGATGATTTTTTGTTTTGTTTGAATTGACTGCTTGAAAGAGGGGGCAGATATAAGATTTTCTCTTCATTCCACCCTTCATTTTATATCTTAATATTGTTTAGTCACATTTGTGATTGTTTTTTTGTGTTGTATTTCAAAATGAATAAATTTAATCAAAAATATATATATTTAATTTAGTATACATTCAAAATAATGACTGTAGATTTTCACTGCATTTTGATCTTGACTCCTACAAAGACAGCCAATGTCTCATTTATGACCACTGGAAATAGATACCAGCTCCCTTAAATGGAAAAGCAGGATGAGTGAATTCAATAAAACTAAGCCAAATAACTGAAAAACTACATTTAACGTTATACATTTTTAATACTAAAATTTCTCCACTCTGTATGCTTCAAAATGTAAGCAACAACAATACATAACTATTTAATCAGACACGTTTAGCAACAGGACTGAAGAGTCCTGAAAGACGATGAGGCTGCAGCTGGCAGCTCTGAAGAGTCGGTGAGTGGATGCAGCCTGATGAAGAGCAGGAATAAAGGAATGTAGATAAATAAAAAGATGATTGTGAGGTGGAAGAAGGCATCTGGGAGGAGCAGATCTGATAAACTGCAAACATATCTACTCGATGTTGTAGTTTAAAAACGTCTCAAACACAGGAATATTCGACATAATAAACTGATCCAAATATAGCCTCAAAATCAAAGAGGGCATCTTTTCTACGCTGTACCATCAGTTTTATAAAGTTACAAATGAAAACTGACCATTGTTCACTAAAAAGCAAACAAGCTGCTCATCAAGTGAGGCTTGTGATGACTATTTGGCAGCGTTTTTATTCAAAAAGCCCCGGAATGTATTAGTTTACTCGTTTATGACTTTACCAGCGGAGCAGCTGGCCTCTGTGTGTGTCATGTTGCACTACGTCCTGATCACCATCTGCTCATGAGATACGAACAGCATGTTGGCAAAAGATGTGACGGCGTATGTGATAAAGAAGCTGTAGGTCTGAGGTGCACACATCTCTGTGCAACAGCTCCCAGTAACCTCCACAAGGAGAAACTGAACTTTTAAGATGTTTAGCTGACAGTTTAGCACTTGTTAGGCCACTTTCTTGTCATTTATATTTGTATTTACCATGTTTTAATGAATGAGATTTGGCGTTGTCGTGCACTTCCAGTAAGTCAGCAGAAGAAGTTTTGAGATGAGCGCTCATTTTATTTAGTTAAATTCAACAAGAAGAACAATTACCAGGCTACACTTGCCCTCCACTCCCCAAGTTAAAGCAATAATGTGTTGCTTTGTGTGTGTGTGGGTGCATTAGCTGGTCAGTTACCAAAACCTAAACAAATACACACGAAATTGATTATTTTGAAACGTTTAGGAGATACATTTTTGGTTCAGTCGTAGATGTCTATCCAATAATTATTTTGTAAAGGTTTCTGTTGAAGCTAACTTATTTCTAAATTGCCTCCATAGCCAATTGACTTTAGAAAACAAAACAAAGAAATGGGTTTAATTAGGTAAGTGTTATAGAAAGTGTGATCAAATTTTGTGCGGAGTAGCTGAGAAACCGTTACAACACACTTTAAATGCTTCTTATTGTACCAGAGCCTTACCTAAAACATTTACATTACCTTTTGGTGACGACTGGTAAAGATGTAAACAATTCTCATGATAAAATCTTTACATCTATCACATACTTTGTGTGAGGTTTGATATATTATTATTTTTTTAATTGTAATGCCACTTTAATTAGTGAGTTGTGACTTATCTGTGCTGCTGATTATCTCATGCTGCCTGTATTCATTCATACCCATCTGCTCGCCACAGAATCATGTTCGGGCTGCTGTTGAGAAGCCATATAGTTTTACATTATTAGTGTATATTTTAGATCCATGCATACCGTTTCTTTTTACACGTTACATTTTTGCTATTTTTGGGTATAACTGGGACCTTGAGTACATCATTTTGTGCTACCTCATGTACCACATGTGATGCAAATGACAATAAACTTGACTTGAACTTTATACTGTATTGTAGATCACTGAAGACGTTACAAATTACATCATAAACTTTGGATTAGTGCATGAATGTCTTTCTGTTCTGAGCTACAAAGGCCCTCCAAGAGAAGACTTCATGTGCGCTGACTATTTTCAGTGAGTTTTATTTTCTCCACTCTGTGAAACTTACAAGGCACAATGTTTCAATGAATACCAGGTCAAAACTTGGATTTCCAACAGTACATTGTAAATTTAATTTGATTATTATTATTATTATTATTATTTTTGCTAAGGTTTGCTACCATTTTCTGTTACA
>JBBPBX010043256.1:0-27999 GCA_038048925.1 Garcialebias charrua | reverse complement strand
TTTCATCTGTTTCTATGACTTCTGTCTGTTTTTAACAAGATCTTTACATGTTTATCTGTTTCTATGACTTCTGTCGGTTTTTAACAAGATCTTTACATGTTTCATCTGTTTCTATGACTTCTGTCGGTTTTTAACAATATCTTTACATGTTTCATCTGTTTCTATGACTTATGTCGGTTTTTAACAATATCTTTACATGTTTCATCTGTTTCTATGACTTCTGTCGGTTTTTAACAATATCTTTACATGTTCCATCTGTTTCAATGACTTCTGTCTGTTTTTAACAATATCTTTACATGTTTCATCAGTTTCAATGACTTCTGTCGGTTTTTAACAAGATCTTTACATGTTTCATCTGTTTCTATGACTTCTGTCTGTTTTTAACAAGATCTTTACATGTTTCATCTAGTTCTATGACTTCTGTCTGTTTTTAACAATATCTTTACATGTTTCATCTGTTTCTATGACTTATGTCTGTTTTTAACAATATCTTTACATGTTTCATCTGTTTCTATGACTTCTGTCTGTTTTTAACAATATCTTTACATGTTTCATCTGTTTCTATGACTTCTGTCTGTTTTTAACAAGATCTTTACATGTTTCATCTATGACTTCTGTCTGTTTTTAACAATATCTTTACATGTTTCATCTGTTTCTATGACTTCTGTCTGTTTTTAACAAGATCTTTACATGTTTCATCTGTTTCTATGACTTCTGTCTGTTTTTAACAATATCTTTACATGTTTCATCTGTTTCTATGACTTCTGTCTGTTTTTAACAAGATCTTTACATGTTTCATCTGTTTCTATGACTTCTGTCTGTTTTTAACAAGATCTTTACATGTTTCATCTGTTTCTATGACTTCTGTCTGTTTTTAACAATATCTTTACATGTTTCATCAGTTTCAATGACATCTGTCTGTTTTTAAAAAGATCTTTACATGTTTAATCTGTTTCTATGACTTCTGTCTATTTTTAACAATATATTTACATGTTTCATCTGTTTCTATGACTTCTGTCTGTTTTTAACAATATCTTTACATGTTTCATTTGTTTCTATGACTTCTGTCTGTTTTTAACAATATCTTTACACGTTTCATCTGTTTCTATGACTTCTGTCTGTTTTTAACAAGATCTTTACATGTTTCATCTATGACTTCTGTCTGTTTTTAACAATATCTTTACATGTTTCATCTGTTTCTATTACTTCTGTCGGTTTTTAACAATATCTTTACATGTTTCATCTGTTTCTATGACTTCTGTCTGTTTTTAACAAGATCTTTACATGTTTCATCTGTTTCTATGACTTCTGTCGGTTTTTAACAAGATCTTTACATGTTTCATCTGTTTCTATGACTTCTGTCGGTTTTTAACAATATCTTTACATGTTTCATCTGTTTCTATGACTTATGTCGGTTTTTAACAATATCTTTACATGTTTCATCTGTTTCTATGACTTATGTCGGTTTTTAACAATATCTTTACATGTTTCATCTGTTTCTATGACTTCTGTCGGTTTTTAACAAGATCTTTACATGTTTCATCTGTTTCAATGACTTCTGTCTGTTTTTAACAAGATCTTTACATGTTTCATCTGTTTCTATGACTTCTGTCTGTTTTTAACAAGATCTTTACATGTTTCATCTGTTTCTATGACTTCTGTCTGTTTTTAACAAGATCTTTACATGTTTCATCTGTTTCTATGACTTCTGTCTGTTTTTAACAATATCTTTACATGTTTCATCTGTTTCTATGACTTCTGTCTGTTTTTAACAAGATCTTTACATGTTTCATCTGTTTCTATGACTTCTGTCTGTTTTTAACAATATCTTTACATGTTTCATCTGTTTCTATGACTTCTGTCTGTTTTTAACAAGATCTTTACATGTTTCATCTGTTTCTATGACTTCTGTCTGTTTTTAACAATATCTTTACATGTTTCATCTGTTTCTATGACTTCTGTCTGTTTTTAACAAGATCTTTACATGTTTCATCTGTTTCTATGACTTCTGTCTGTTTTTAACAATATCTTTACATGTTTCATCTGTTTCTATGACTTCTGTCTGTTTTTAACAATATCTTTACATGTTTCATCTGTTTCTATGACTTCTGTCTGTTTTTAACAATTTACAGTATTTACATGTTTCATCTTTTTCAATGACTTCTGTCTGTTTTTAACTTTACATGTTCCTGTTTCTATGACTTCTGTCTGTTTTTAACAATATTTTTACATGTCTCATCTATTTCTATGACTGTTGTCTGTTTTTAACAAGATCTTTACATGTTTCATCTGTTTCTATGACTTCTGTCTGTTTTTAACAAGATCTTTACATGTTTCATCTGTTTCTATGACTTCTGTCTGTTTTTAACAAGATCTTTACATGTTTCATCTGTTTCTATGACTTCTGTCTGTTTTTAACAAGATCTTTACATGTTTCATCTGTTTCTATGACTTCTGTCTGTTTTTAACAAGCTCTTTACATGTTTCATCTGTTTCTATGACTTCTGTCTGTTTTTAACAATATCTTTACATGTTTCATCTGTTTCAATGACTTCTGTCTGTTTTTAAAAAGATCTTTACATGTTTAATCTGTTTCTATGACTTCTGTCTATTTTTAACAATATATTTACATGTTTCATCTGTTTCTATGACTTCTGTCTGTTTTTAACAATTTACAGTATTTACATGTTTCATCTGTTTCAATGACTTCTGTCTGTTTTTAACTTTACATGTTCCTGTTTCTATGACTTCTGTCTGTTTTTAACAATATTTTTACATGTCTCATCTATTTCTATGACTGTTGTCTGTTTTTAACAATATCTTTACATGTTTCATCTGTTTCAAGGATTTCTGTCTGTTTTTAAGAAGCTCTTTACATGTTTCATCTGTTTCTATGACTTCTGTCTGTTTTTAACAAGATCTTTACATGTTCTGTTTCTATGACTTCTGTCTGTTTTTAACAAGATCTTTACATGTTCTGTTTCTATGACTTCTGTCTGTTTTTAACAAGATCTTTACATGTTTCATCTGTTTCTATGACTTCTGTCGGTTTTTAACAAGATCTTTACATGTTCTGTTTCTATGACTTCTGTCTGTTTTTAACAAGATCTTTACATGTTTCATCTGTTTCTATGACTTCTGTCTGTTTTTAACAAGCTCTTTACATGTTTCATCTGTTTCTATGACTTCTGTCTGTTTTTAACAAGCTCTTTACATGTTTCATCTGTTTCTATGACTTCTGTCTGTTTTTAACAAGCTCTTTACATGTTTCATCTGTTTCTATGACTTCTGTCGGTTTTTAACAAGATCTTTACATGTTCTGTTTCTATGACTTCTGTCTGTTTTTAACAAGATCTTTACATGTTCTGTTTCTATGACTTCTGTCTGTTTTTAACAAGCTCTTTACATGTTTCATCTGTTTCTATGACTTCTGTCTGTTTTTAACCAGATCTTTACATGTTTCATCTGTTTCTATGACTTCTGTCTGTTTTTAACAAGATCTTTACATGTTTCATCTGTTTCTATGACTTCTGTCTGTTTTTAACCAGATCTTTACATGGTAAATCTGTTTCTATGACTTCTGTCTGTTTTTAACAAGATCTTTACATGTTTCATCTGTTTCTATGACTTCTGTCTGTTTTTAACAATATCTTTACATGTTTCATCTGTTTCTATGACTTCTGTCTGTTTTTAACAAGCTCTTTACATGTTTCATCTGTTTCTATGACTTCTGTCTGTTTTTAACAATATGTTTACATGTTTCATCTGTTTCTATGACTTCTGTCTGTTTTTAACAATTTACAGTATTTACATGTTTCATCTGTTTCAATGACTTCTGTCTGTTTTTAACTTTACATGATCCTGTTTCTATGACTTCTGTCTGTTTTTAACAATATTTTTACATGTCTCATCTATTTCTATGACTGCTGTCTGTTTTTAACAAGATCTTTACATGTTTCATCTGTTTCTATGACTTCTGTCTGTTTTTAACAAGATCTTTACATGTTTCATCTGTTTCTATGACTTCTGTCTGTTTTTAACAAGATCTTTACATGTTTCATCTGTTTCTATGACTTCTGTCTGTTTTAACAAGATCTTTACATGTTCTGTTTCTATGACTTCTGTCTGTTTTTAACAAGCTCTTTACATGTTTCATCTGTTTCTATGACTTCTGTCTGTTTTTAACAATATCTTTACATGTTTCATCTGTTTCTATGACTTCTGTCTGTTTTTAACAATATCTTTACATGTTTCATCTGTTTCTATGACTTCTGTCTGTTTTTAACAAGCTCTTTACATGTTTCATCTGTTTCTATGACTTCTGTCTGTTTTTAACAAGCTCTTTACATGTTTCATCTGTTTCTATGACTTCTGTCGGTTTTTAACAAGATCTTTACATGTTCTGTTTCTATGACTTCTGTCTGTTTTTAACAAGATCTTTACATGTTCTGTTTCTATGACTTCTGTCTGTTTTTAACAAGCTCTTTACATGTTTCATCTGTTTCTATGACTTCTGTCTGTTTTTAACAAGATCTTTACATGTTTCATCTGTTTCTATGACTTCTGTCTGTTTTTAACAAGATCTTTACATGTTTCATCTGTTTCTATGACTTCTGTCTGTTTTTAACAAGATCTTTACATGTTTCATCTGTTTCTATGACTTCTGTCTGTTTTTAACAAGATCTTTACATGTTCTGTTTCTATGACTTCTGTCTGTTTTTAACAAGCTCTTTACATGTTTCATCTGTTTCTATGACTTCTGTCTGTTTTTAACAAGCTCTTTACATGTTTCATCTGTTTCTATGACTTCTGTCTGTTTTTAACAAGCTCTTTACATGTTTCATCTGTTTCTATGACTTCTGTCTGTTTTTAACAAGCTCTTTACATGTTTCATCTGTTTCTATGACTTCTGTCGGTTTTTAACAAGATCTTTACATGTTCTGTTTCTATGACTTCTGTCTGTTTTTAACAAGATCTTTACATGTTCTGTTTCTATGACTTCTGTCTGTTTTTAACAAGCTCTTTACATGTTTCATCTGTTTCTATGACTTCTGTCTGTTTTTAACAAGATCTTTACATGTTTCATCTGTTTCTATGACTTCTGTCTGTTTTTAACAGATCTTTACATGTTTCATCTGTTTCTATGACTTCTGTCTGTTTTTAACAAGATCTTTACATGTTATGTTTCTATGACTTCTGTCTGTTTTTAACAAGCTCTTTACATGTTTCATCTGTTTCTATTTCTGTCTGTTTTTAACAAGCTCTTTACATGTTTCATCTGTTTCTATGACTTCTGTCGGTTTTTAACAAGATCTTTACATGTTTCATCTGTTTGAAACCAAAACCCTCAGAAAAATGAAATAGATCCTGGTCCTTACCAGGTTCTACAACTATTCTAACCCAACCTGAAGGGAACAAAAACACAACTGATTATTCCCATCATCACAATTTCAAACCCTGACAGCACACTGGAGACAAACAAAAGGAACTGGAAGAAACCTCCAGCAGAAGCAGAACCACACTCAAGATGGACACCATGCTGCAGCAGACTGGGGTTTGAAAAGACAGGAAAGAGACTCAGACAAACAAGAAGTGATCTAGATGTAGTTTCTATAGTCCAGGCGTAGACTCTGTGAACTAAAAGGCATTTTTGTATTCTTATTGTTTATGGAATTGGTTTTTTGTTTGTTTTGTTTTTTAAATGAATCCATTTTATAAATAAATAAATAAATAAATAAAAGACAAATAAAAACATTTAATTACAGAAATATTTACCAACATGAACAGTAGAGCGAGTAAAGACAGCAGCAGAGTGAGGAGATGTGGTCAGTTTGTCCTCCTGCTGTCTAAGTCTATAGCAGCGCAGAACTAAGGGAAAGGTGAAGAAACCAAAGACAACCATAACTATAGGATTTGTCACTAAGGAAAGTTCAGCCTAGTCTTAAAATAGACAATGTATCAGACTCATGGACAGAAACTGGAAGTTGGTTCCACAAGCGAGGAGCCTGATAACTGAAAGATCTTCCTCCCATTCTGCTTTTGGAAACGCTAGGAACCACAAGTAAACCTACAGTCTGAGTTTCAGTATTTATGACTTTCGATCAACTTTTGGTAGACTTATTTGTTTATTATTGGGTTTATTCCAAGACTTCGGCAGCATTTTCGGCCGTGTCAAAGCTTCAGAATCTGTGTGAAGGATTGGTTCGTGCTATGAGTACTCAAAATCAGCTGATTTATGAGCTAAACCGTAAGATGGAGGCGATTTATGAGAATTGCAGGTCACTTGCAGTTTCTAGGACACACCAGCATGTTGGGCTCAACCTTGAGGAAGGCTCATAACACAGATCAGTGGAGTGAAACACCCATAAATTTGGATATTTAGACTGGAATGTTCCACCAGGACTCAAGGCTGGTGAGAAAAAACAGTCTGACTGAAGAAAAATCAACGTTTGTGGCTTATCTGAATCTTACTCCCCTGTTTGGCTTCAGATACAAGCCAACTATGAAATTTCTCCTGGGACATGGGTAAGTAGGGACAAAACTTCATCTATCACCCCACTACCACCACCACCACCCCATCCCCCAAGAATGTTTGTGCAGGCTTAAAGACCGTGTAAAGTGAAATTAAATTTGTGTTTTTAGTTTGTCACATGGCATAAATATGTGTTATTAATCACCCATATAAATCTGACTGATTAAAAACATTGTTTTCCTTATAAAATTAAGTGTCAAAAATCATGAAAAAACATGATTTTGACTTGCCCTGGAACGCTAGGGGCGTGTCAGTGCGTGGGCGTGGTTTCAGCGCAGTACTGCGCCGTGTCCAGCCCCCTTCAGAGCTGAGCTGTGTGGGGAGG
Organism: Garcialebias charrua; assembly: GCA_038048925.1. NCBI lineage: Eukaryota > Metazoa > Chordata > Actinopteri > Cyprinodontiformes > Rivulidae > Garcialebias > Garcialebias charrua. The sequence goes on along the minus strand of JBBPBX010043256.1, from coordinate 21,142 downwards.
CATACGGGGGAAGCAGAGATCCACCTGCTCCGTTTTTATCTGAGTTCTGGCTTCCATCAGCTCCTTTTTCCAAGAGTTACGCTGTTTTTAGTGCACTAACAACTCTGGTTATGTTTTTAAAGTTGAGGACACATAACTCCGCTGTTATAATCAGCGCTATTTTAGAAGATGAGCGGACTCGCGGTCCGACCCGGTCACATCGCATGCGGGGTCTGATCGCCTCTCACACACACGCACACGCGCGCGCGCGACCCGGTCACATCGCATGCGGGGTCTGATCGCCTCTCACACACACACACGCGCGCGCGCGACCCGGTCACATCGCATGCGGGGTCTGATCGCCTCTCACACACACGCGCGCGCGCGACCCGGTCACATCGCATGCGGGGTCTGATCGCCTCTCACACACACACACGCGCGCGCGCGACCCGGTCACATCGCATGCGGGGTCTGATCGCCTCTCACACACACGCGCGCGCGCGACCCGGTCACATGCATGCGGGGTCTGATCGCCACACGCGCGCGCGGGGGAGCGGAGGTGCAGGTGGCATGTGGTCGCTCCAGCAGCACGCCAGTACTGGAGAGAGACGGTCGGTAGCGAGTGAACGGCTCCACCGAAGAACGCATTTATACGGCTGGAGCTGCAGGGGGTGGGGCTTGTGACCGCGTGACGAAACGCGGTCACATTTAAACCACGCCTAAAAAATCCTGAAAGAGAAATGTGTTTATACACAGTTTGATCTATAACTCCAAAATTAATTGAGCTACAATTTTGAGACTTTTTACTCATTTACAAGATTACAATTACGACATTTATAATGTTTATTGAAGAAAATGTTGAAATTCACTTTACACGGTCTTTTAAGGCTACACAGCTGTTCAGTCCCAATCCCTTGTGTTCCCTTCATATTGTGTGTGTGTGGAAACGCTCTTACTTTCACTTTCACATGGCCCTGAGCCTTTTTTTTTTTTTTCAATTTGATTTCACCAAACGTTTAAGTGATGGCCGATTACGATCAATCAGGATTCTTTTCTGGCCACATGTCTTCCTCCAAGATGATGGGTCCCCACTATCCTTCCAGTTTTTAATAATGCGTTGGACAGTTTTTAACCCAGTTTTAGTAGTTTCTTCAATCTCCTTAGACATTTTCTCTTCTTGATGCATGCCAATGGTTTGACCCTTCTCCAACAGACTGACGTCTTTTCCATGACCACGCGATGTGTCTTTCAACATGGTTGTTTAAGAAATGAGAAGCAACTCATTGCACCAGTTGGAGTTAAATAACTTGTTGCAGCTGAAAGATAATCGCCCATGCAGTAATTATTCAATAGGAGGCTTGTACCAAGATGGTGTAGTGGCTAGGGAATCGGACTTGGGATCCGAAGGACCCAGGTTCGAACCCCGGCCACGGCACACCTTGGGGTGTCTATGAGTGCACATCTATTTTCCCCAGCTCCCCGGGCGCTGACTACGGCTGCTCACTGCACCACCTGGTGGTGGTTGGGTTAAATGCACAGACCAATTTCGTCTGTCAAGTATGGGAAACATACACAGATGACAAAAAATGTGACATTTATTTTATTTATTTATTGTACCTATTTGCTTAGTTAAATCCAGGTGGAGACTTGTTTATGGCCAGGCAGTTCCTACAAGTCTTTAGTTCTTTGCTTCATTTCAAATGTTCTATTTGAAAAATGACACACTTTTGTGAATTAATACATTTATGCTATGTATGAAATACATTTATGAAATACATTTATGCTTGACTAGACTCTATAAACGATAGTCAAACTGTAGTTGATATTTTTTTCTTCTTTTTCTTCTTCTTTTGGCTTTTCCCTCTTCAGGGGTCTCCACAGCGAGTCATCCTCCATCTCACTCTGTCCTCTGTGTCCTCTGTCCTCACTCCTTCTACCTCCATGTCTCTGACTACATCCGTATATCTCCTCTTTGTCTTTTTCCTGGCAGCTGCATTTCTAACATTCTTCTATCAATATAACCAATGCCCCTCCTCTGGACATGTCCAAATTTATCTCCCAGTTGTTCAACCTGTGCTGAGTTTTTATCTAAAATGGCTTTCCCTTTGCTTCTTCTCCATAAAGCTCAGCCCGGTGAAGAACTCAGGCAACAGTTGTTCTGTTTCTCCCATCTCTCTTGTTGAAGCTTGTACCTCCTCTAGTGGACTCAGGTGTCTTGTTTTCTCTGACTATTCTCCTTCATGCTCTCTCAGTTTGTGAGGACGGCCTGCTCTTGATAGTTTTACACATGTTTCATATCACTTCCATGTCTTGGTGATGGATTTAACAAAACTCCTGAGATGTTTAGGATCTTGGAAAATCCTTTTTTTTTACTTGTACTTTTCAATCAAATTCTTCTTCATCTCCATCTTCTAAGATTAGATAAAGATAACATAGAACTTTATGGATCCAGCAGGAAATTGTTCTACTGCTTATCCGTAGTGGGGTTGCGGAGGCAACATGTCCAGGAGAGGAACCCAGACATCCCTCTAGCCAGCAACACTTTCCAGTTCGTTCTGGGCGACCCCAAGTCATTCCCAAGTCAGAGGAGACACACAATCCCTCCAGCGAGTTCTGGGTCTTCCCCAGTCCCACTACCAGTGGGACGTTCTTGGAAAACATCTAAAGGGAGGTATTTGTGCATCCTAATCAAATGCCTGAACAACCTCAACTGACTCCTTTCAATGCAGAGGAGCAGCAGCTTTACTCTGAGCTCCCCCTAGATGATGGAACGTCTCCTTCCTCCTCAGGAAGCCCATTTTAGCTGCTTGTTCTTTCAGTCATGATCCAAACCTCATGACCATATTGAAGGTCAGAACGTAGACAAAACAGTAAATCGAGAGCATTGCCTTTCAACTCAGCTCTCTCTTCACCACAACCGACCAAAGCAATGCCCTCATTACTGAAGACAAGACCCTAATCCATGGTTGTTGAGGTGTCGACTGACTCTCACTCCAGCTGCTTCACGCTTGGCTGTGAACCGTCCCAGTGCATGCTGGAGGTCTTGGCCTGAAGATGCTAGCAAGACCACATCATCTGCATAAAGCAGAAATGAGACCCTGAGTTTCCAAAACCAGACGCCATTCCTCTCCCCGATTATGTCTCGAGATCCTGTCCATGAAAACCCCAATCAGGATCGAAGACTAGGGTTAAACGTCCAGAGGGAGCAAGCTCGACTTTATGCTAAGAATGTGGACACAGTTCCTGCTTTGATTATACAGGGACTGGACTCCCGCAGCACCCCCCCACAGAATGCCTCGAGGATCTATAGTCGTAAGCTTTCTCCATGTCCACAAAATACATGCAGACCGGAGAGGCAAACTCCCATGACCCCCTTAACAACTCTGCAAGGGTGAAAATCTGGTCCACTGTTCCATGACCAGGACGGCAGCCACAGTGTTCCTCTGAATCGGAGGGTTGACAATCGGTTTGAGCCCCGACTTCCTGCTGCCCTGAAGTAAACTTTCCTGGTGAAGAAGAGAAGTGCGATCCAAACATAGTTGGAATGTGATTTATGTTGACCATGTCTGATTTATAGAAGCATAAAATATCAAAGGGGTGAACACTTTATGTGCTCTTCATTTCAATTCAATTCAACCTTTATTTATATAGGTTAGTCTCATTGAGCCTCGAGGACTTATTTACAAGAGAGACCTGTTTTAAACAAAGAACACAGATAACGTAAGATGTTTAAATAATGCTCTAAAACAACTAAAAACATGAATGACTTAAAACATACCAGAGCCAGTAAAAAAAACAGGATAGTAGTAAAAGTAACAATTTTATTAATCTAAAAAATATATAAAAAAATACACATCTGTTAATCCTTATAAAATATACCAATAGACTTATGTCTATAAAACTATTTTACTTAATAAAAATATTGGAAATTTTTTGCACATGCAAACATAAATAACCCTTAGAAGTTCATTTTTTTTTTATTATTATTCTAAATGACAAAAAAGCTGCAGCCAAAGCTTTATCTACTGATATTTTTCCCACTTTAAAAATGTCAGCCTTTGATAGCTACTTAAAGCTGAAATATTCATTTTTGTGTGTTTATCCTCCTAAAGGCTTTTTTAAATTTAACTCAACAATTTGTTATTAAAATCTAATTTACACATGACATATTTCAAGGAGTATTTGATTATTAATATTTTTAAGTCCTGAGATGAGTCAATGATTGACAGCAACATTGATTTTAAAAACCTCCTTGCTGATGTACAGTAGAACATAATACCAAGTCTGAAGCGCTCTGAACCACACCTTCAGTCAGTGCTGTCCCTTTTAGTTAGAGGTGCATCCCATAATAAGCTACATTTTATAGAAAATGCAGCTTGAAAATAGGAGGTTTGACTGAAACAAGCCTACCGTTCCTCCTTGTCTGTGGACCTTTTATTTAACCAGGTTATACTGTAAATTGTATTTTTGACTTTCTGTTGATTCTGTGAAACATTTAGTCTGTTTGACAAACTGCATGTAATGTTGTGATAACAAGAAATTATTAAAGCCTTAACTTGTCAAGTTAAAATCTCACATCCAGCTGACTTAACACTTTGTGCTAGTTTTACACAGCAGTCCAGCAAGTGGCGATAGATGTTCCAACAAGCTGGTTTATTGACCACTAAAAAACAACAGAAGAAGAGCTGGATCAGTTAACATGACTCATTTTTAGTTAGTTTATTTGTTAGTTCAGGTCACCCTATGCAAATTCTGGATTTTGGACATTTTCAGTGACTGTACAGCGATTTTTGATGCATCAGAAAATCAAGATAAGACATTGTTGGTAAGTTTGCATAAATTTATTGTTTTCCACTAACTAACTTGGTATTAGTAAAGTTATTGAAGTATTTAGAAAAACGTGTACGATTTCAAGTATTTGACTTTGCAACACATTTTTTAATGATTAATTTTAAGAGACAATTCGACAGTTTGAAGACGAAAATGACAAGAAATATTCATGTGTTTTATAATAAAATGATTGTATCGCAACAGTTAAAACTAGTTGTACTGCAATGTCATTTTTCAGTCTAACGCTTTTATCTAAATAAACAAATGCAAAAGTTGACATATGTGAAAATTTTAACTGAACTGGAATATATTGAGTTAACACAACTCAACGTTCAAGTTGCTGGTGAAGATTCTCAGTCGTCCAGGACATGATAAAATCAAAAAAGGCGTTCAATACAAGATCAACTGGACTTTATTTGTTATAGAACGTTTCGCTTCTCATCCGAGGAGCTTTATTAATTCAAGTTCAAGTTGAACAGAAGTAGATTTGTGAGTTCATCCATCCATCCATCCATCCATCCATCCATCTTCTTCCGCTTATCCGGGGTCGGGTCGCGGGGGTAGCAGCCTAAGTAGGGAGGCCCAGACTTCCCTCTCCCCAGCCACTTGGAGCAGCTCCTCCGGGGGAATCCCAAGGCGTTCCCAGGCCAGCCGAGAAACATAGTCCCTCCAGCGCGTCCTGGGTCTTCCTCTGGGTCTCCTCCCGGTGGGACATGCCCGGAACACCTCACCAGGGAGGCGTCCAGGAGGCATCCTAACCAGATGCCCGAGCCACCTCAACTGGCTCCTCTCGATGTGGAGAAGCAGCGGCTCTACTCCGAGTCCCTCCCGGATGACTGAGCTTCTCACCCTATCTCTAAGGGAGAGTCCAGCCACCCTGCGGAGAAAACTCATTTCAGCCGCTTGTATCCGAGATCTTGTTCTTTCGGTCATAACCCAAAGCTCATGACCATAGATGAGGGTGGGAACGTAGATCGATCGGTAAATTGAGAGCTTTGCCTTTTGACTCAGCTCTCTCTTCACCACGACAGACCGGTACAGCGCCCGCTTCACTGCGGACGCTGCACCTATCCGCCTATCGATCTCACGCTCCAGTTTTCCCTCATTCGTGAACAAGATCCCGAGATACTTAAACTCCTCCACTTGGGGCAGGACCTCCTCCCCGACCCGGAGAGGGCATGCTACCCTTTTCCGGCTCAAGACCATGGCCTCGGATTTGGAGGAACTGATCCTCATCCCGGCCGCATCACATTCAGCTGCAAACCGCTCCAGCGAAAGCTGTAGATCACGATCTGATGAAGCCAATAGGACCACATCATCTGCAAAAAACAGAGAAGCGATTCTAAGGTCACCAAAACGGATCCTCTCAACACCTTGGCTGCGCCTAGAAATTCTGTCCATAAAAGTTATTGAGTTGAGTTCAAACAATTAAATTAAATTTAAACAGATTTCGAGATAAAACCAAAACAGTTCAGTCAACTAATAAATTTAAATCGACTAAAGCAAAAGTTTATTTATCAAGATAACTTGATCGTGTTTATTTACCCATCTTGACATTTTAAGGCAGCTCTTTACCACAGAATTTTAAGTTGAGTCAACTAGTTTTATTTTACAGTGTGGGGTTAGGTTATTTTATTTTATTTTTGGACTGTGGGAGGAAACAAGAGAAAACCCACAGAAACCCAAGGAGAACATATAAACTCCACACAGAAAGACTCAAAGTCCCACTGGCTTGAACCCGAGACGTTCGTGCTGCGAGGCAACAGTGCTAAACACTAATCCAGTGATGCCTTGTTGAATATGTTTTGTTTATGTCTGACCTGTATGTAATTTTATTGTTTATTGCAGGTGACTTGTTTAGCACTTTATTCATCAGGCCAATAAATGTGAGGTTTTGGAAGATTTCAAATCATAGCAGCATCATCTAGATCTTATATTTTATGTCAGGGCTATTCAACAAAACTGCTCCGGGTGCCACAGGTTCTGAAAGCCAGCAGCTCAAGGGCGGGACATCCAGCGATTAAATTATGTAAATAAACCAAGTTTTACAATGATCTGTTGCCTTTTAAATTTGTTTATTTTATTGCATTGAATCATAAAAATGTATTTCTTTCTTTTGTTTTTTCTCTTTTTTGTTTTCTATTGTTTATTGTTTGTTTATTGTTTATTGTTTAAGGAAATTCTATCATTGCTGTTCATCGTTCTTTAGTTTTAGCAGGTCGCTTTCGTAAATGAGCCCATGAGGTTCAATAAGATTTACCTGACTAAATAAAGGTTGAATGAATAAATGCAACAACTTTACTTACTTAGACTTAGATTTAGATCCTCCCGCACTCGAGAGTGAATTGGGCGGCAAGCTGTTTCCATTGATCTCTATCCTTGGCGATCACCTCCACCGTGCTCGGGTCGAAGCCTTGTACTTTCAGGTCTTTCTCAAAGGATCGTCTCCACGTCAGTTTGGGTCTGCCTTTCTTTCTGTTTCCTTGTGGTTTCCAGTTGAAGGCAATCTTTGGTAGTCTCTGTGCTTCCATTCTCAGTACATGTCCCGCAAACTTGAGCTTCCTTAGCTTGATTGTTTGGCTCATGGGTATGGTATGTGTCCTGCGATAGACTTCTGCGTTTGTAATCCGATCTAGGTATGTAATCTTCAGTATCTTTTGCAGGCATCTTTGTTGGAATGCATCCAATTTCTTGGCCATCTTTACTGACATCTTCCACGTCTCACTGGCATACAAGGCTGTGGGGATAACCACTGCTTGCAGCAGTCTGACCTTAAGATTTGTGGATATGGATTTACTTGCCCATATTGAATGCATTCTTCTGAATGTTGACGCTGCCTTACCGATGCAGGTGGTAATATCTGCATCTACGTTGCCATAGTCAGTTATGACACTTCCAAGGTAGACACATTTCTGTACATTCTCGGCCGATGGTTGATCTATTGTTATCTGTATGTTTGGCTCTGTGTGCCCAACCTACATAACCTTTGTTTTCCCTACATTTATTTTTAAACCAATCATTTTAGCATTTTCTTGTAGGGCTTGTGTCATATCTTGAAGCACTGGTGAGTGTCTGCCAGTAGGACTGTATCGTCTGCAAAATCTAGATCTGTTAAGTTCTCATTTGTCGTCCATTTTATTCCAAAATTTGGTTTGCAAATGGCTATTCTCATTACATAGTCTATGGCGAGGAGGAACAAGAATGGAGATAGTGGATAACCCTGTCTTACTCCAGTGAGTATTTCAAAGTAATCTGTGGTGCCTGCTTCTACCTTCACACATCAGCTGGCACCATCATAGAAATTTTGGAAGATCTTGACATACATCTCTGGTATACCATAGCTTTGCACGATGTCCCACAAGCTTATCCTGTGTATGCTGTGAAATGTTTTTTGGAAATCGAGGAAATTCATAGCTATAGGTTTTTGGAATTCTATGCATTGCTCTATGATGTTTCTCAGCACAAAAATATGGTCACTGCAAGATCTGTTGGGACGGAATCCCGCTTGTTCTTCTCTGAGTTCTTTATCAACGGCGTCTCAACGGCGATGCAATAAAATGCAATAAACAGAACCCAAAACCCATACTCAGAACATGCACCCCCCAAAAAAAATTTTTGAATAAAAAAGATATATTTATATATATATATTATATGAAGTGGGTCACCAGTCCTCTGGCCGCCAGTTGAATAGCCCTGTTTTACAGTAATGGTGTGCATAGGTTTTTTCCAGTACAGAATATTACTTTTTATAGGGATCCCAACAACTTAAATGTGGTGGAACTTGCTAAAGACTAACTGAATTAGTAGTAAATGAGGCAAGACAAATAATTAAAAACACAATAGCCACACCAGGTGTTAAACAATTTGCAATTTACCAGTTAAGGTTGAGCTTATTTTAATATTTTTTTCTTTTTCATGTGGTTCCTAATCAGAGTCAGAGTCAGAGTCAGAGAGTCTTTATTGTCATTTGCACCGCATGTGGTACATGAGATGAAAACGAGATTATGTACACGAGGTCCCAGTTACATCCAACAACAAATGAAAGAGAAAAACAGTAATAACATCTAGAACTAACTAAGAAAAGCATCAACTAGTAATACACAGCTAACTAAGAAAAGCATCAACTAGTAATACACAGCAGCACGAACATGAGTTTGTATGAGCAGATGGTCACAGATGAACACAGATGAATACAGCAACAAGAAAACAGATCAGCATCAGTATGATGTGATATTTTGCAGTGTTTATTTTTTATTTTATTTTTATTTATTCATGAGTCTAACAGCCTCAGGGTAGAAGCTGTTCCTCAGTCTAGTGGTTCTACACTTGATGCTCCTCAACCTCCGTCCTGAGGGGAGTGGGGCAAAGAGTGAGTGTGCTGGATGAGTGAGGTCTTTCATGATGCAGGTGGCTCTTTTCCTGCATCTGGAGGTGTAAATGTCTGTGATGGTGGGGAGACTGACTCCAACAGACTTCTGTGCAGCCTTCACCACTCTCTGCAGAGCTTTCCTCTCTTCAACTGTGCAGCCTCCATGCCACACGTTGATGCTGGAGCACAGGATGCTCTCCACTGCACACCTGTAGAAGGAGGTGAGGACTGGGCTGCTCAGACCAGCTCGTCTCAGCCGTCTGAGGAAGTAGAGTCTCTGATGACCTTTCTTGATCAGGCTGGTGGTGTTGTTGCTCCAGCTGAGGTTATCATTCATGTGTACACCCAAGTATTTGTAGCTGGAGACCACTTCCACTGCAGACCCACCTATTTTCAGTGGGGCATGGGTGTGTTTGTTCCTTCTGAAGTCCACAATCATCTCCTTTGTCTTCTTCACATTCATGTGAAGATTGTTCTCTTTGCACCAGCTCTCCAGGTGTTCCACCTCCTGTCTGTAGCTGGACTCATCATTGTTTGTAATGCATCCCACCACCGCTGTATCATCTGCAAACTTAACAATATGACAGCCTGGAAGTGTGGCTGTACAATCATATGTGAGCAGAGTGAACAGAAGGGGGCTCAGCACACATCCCTGAGGAGAGCCAGTGCTGAGGGTTATGGTGGAGGAGGAGAAGTTGTGGATCTTCACGGACTGTGGTCTGTCTGTTAAGAAGTCTAGTATCCAGTTACAAATAGAGGGGCTTAGTCCAAGTGTAGATAGTTTGTCTATCAGAGTTTGGGGGATCATGGTGTTGAAGGCAGATGTGAAGTCCACAAAGAGCAGACGCACGTATGAGTCCTTCTGATCCAGGTGGGTGAGAGCAGTGTGGACCACGGAAGAAATGGCGTCCTCTGTTGATCGGTTCTCACGGTATGCGTATTGATGAGGGTCCTCATTGATGTTGACGGTTGCCTTGATGTGGGACATGACCAGTTTCTCAAAACATTTAGCGACTATCGGGGTGAGGGCCACCGGTCTATAGTCATTCAGACCAGTCACTGTGGAGCTCTTTGGGACTGGGATGATGGTCGCGGTCTTCAGGCAGGTGGGAACTGACTCCAGTGCAAGTGAGGTGGTGAAGATGTCAGCCAGCACCTCACAGAGCTGGTCCGCACATTCCTTCAGAACTTTCCCTGGGATGTTGTCTGGTCCGGTTGCTTTATGATGTTAGAGGGTCAAGATAGACACACAGATATTTAAATTATTTTACTCATTTGAGCTCTTCCTCGCCCAGCTAGGGATTATTAAATTGTAGTGTTTGAGTGTTAGAAAACTACTGACGTGTCGTCTTTCACATTTAACTTGTGACATGAATTACTGAGCCAATTTTTTATGTGTCTGAGAAAAAAAAAATGCACTTGGTGCCTCTTTGGGATGTTATTCCAGGAAAAACAATTGTCGTCTGTGAGTATAAAATGTAAAATCATTTTCAAGCCTCAATAAGTTATTTAATATATAATGAGAATAAAAGTGGTCTCAATATTTAACCTGTTCAGTTACTTTTAATTTTAAAAAGTAATTATTATTAATGGGAAAATTGACAGCGTGGCTGGTTTGACTCTTGACTGACTGCTATGAACACAGAGCTGTTTATTGGTTTATTGGTTGATGACGGTCTGAGAGACTGGCTTGCTTCTTGCCTGCTTTCTTGCTTTTCTGGCTGACTGACTGGTTGGCTGTGTGCCTGGTTGGCAAGCCAGCAGCCTCAGTTGACTCCCATGCCAAGCCCCCACGCCCCACCAGATCTTAATTGGGTTAAGTTTGTCCGCCACAGATAACACTTTTTTTCTTCTTCAGAGAATAAGGACACAAAAAAATGTCCTGGCACTAATGATGCTCTTTAGCAGAGCTCTTTTCTGTTTAGGTGGAAAAAAGAAATAGGGGTAGGTTCCCTGCAGAGGGACTTCATTGGGGAACCACAATATTGTTAGAAGCAAAGCACTGAATGAAAAAGAGAACGAAGGAAAGTCGATTAGGTTTTCGTGAAACTGTCACATTGCCACCGTTTCCTTTCAGCAGCGTCTCTCGACAGAAGCAGGCAGAGATGGAGACACACTCAGGAATACAAATGTACTGTATGTGTGGATGTGGCTTTTAAACAGACTTTTTTTCTAAACTAACAAAAATGGGTATTTTTTGTGACTAATGCCAATAATCTTACATATGAAAATCACATTAAGCGTCTGTTTGAAACCTGCTTCTTCCATCTTCGAAACATCTCCAAACTTCACCCATCTCTTACTTTTGCTGATGCTGAGAAACTCGTCCATGCCTTTGTCTCCTCCAGGCTCGACTACTGCAACTCCCTGTTTATTGGAATCCCTGGCAAAAACCTTCAGAAGCTTCAATATATTCAAAACAGTGCAGCAAGGATTTTATTGAGAGCTCGTAAATTTGAACATATTACACCCATTCTCCATAACCTCCATTGGCTTCCTGTCACCTACAGAATTCAGTACAAAACTGCTCTCATTACACACCAATGCTTACACGGAACTTCACCTGACTATCTAAAGGACATTCTTGCACCATATTCATCTACGATCACAGAACAGTCATCTCCTTCACCTTCCATGAACCAAATTAAGGACCATGGGAGATCGGGCATTCTGTGTGGCTGCCCCCCGCGCCTCTGGAACTCCCTCCCTGACTATCTGAGAGCTCCACAATCACTGGTTGACTTTAAAAATGGCTTAAAGACCTTTCTTTTTAAGCAAGCCTACTCTGCCTCCACATGATTTTATTACTGATTTTAGTTGATTTTATCACTGATTTTTGTTGATTTTATCAGTGATTTTTGTTATTTTATCATTGATTTTAGTTGATTTTATCATTGATTTTGGTTGATTTAATCACTTATTTTTTATTTTATCATTCATTTTACCACTTATTTTTATTTTATCATTGATTTTAGTTGATTTTATCACTTATTTTTTATTTTATCATTGATTTTAGTTGATTTGACCAATTAGTTTTTATTTTATCATTGATTGTAGTTTATTGTATCACTTATTTTTTATTTTATCATTGATTTTAGTTGATTTGATCACTTGTTTTTTATTTTGTCATTGAGTTGATTTTTGGTTTTAGTTGATTTTATCACTTATTTTTATTTTATCATTGATGTTAGTTGATTTTATCACTTATTATTATTTTATCATTGATTTTAGTTGATTTTATCACTTATTTTTTATTTTATCATCGATTTTAGTTGATTTTATAACTTATTTTGTATTTTATCATTGATTTTAGTTGCACCTTATAGCACTTTGAGATTTTTGTTAATGAAAAGTGCGTTACAAATTAAATTCATTATTATCATTATTATTATTATAAACTTACAAGGTAATAAATGTTATTTCAGTTGTTAAACTGAAAAAGAAAAAAAGAGCCGTGATAACCAAGAAGTGGAGGGGTTTAGTCCTGATTATTGATTTATTTTCATTTATAGCAAATTCCATAACATCCATCCATTACCTTTTACCCACTTCTTCCTTTTGGGTCACGGGGGTCACCGGTGCCCATGTCCAGCAGTCACTGTGCAGGAGGCGGGGGACACCCTGGACAGGTCTCCAGTCCGTCACAGGGACACATAGAGACAAACAAGACAAACAACCATTCACTCTCTCACTCACACCTACAGACAATTCAGAGTTACCAATCAGCCTAACATGCATGTTTATGGTCTGTGGGAGGAAACTGGAGGACCTGGAGAAAACCTATGCATGCACGGAGAGAACATGCAAACTAACATGTGCTGCGATGGATGACTTTTCCTACTGATAAAAATAATAATAACAATAATAATAATAATATTAATGTAGTGGGCATGACCATGTCCACTTTAAGACACCTGTGTCCTTTTGAACTGTTCCAGAGATGACCTTTACTGACCTCTCAGTAAAGCAAGACATTTACCACAAAATCATTCCATTAGCTGTAATCTGAGAACATAGTCACCAAAAGAGACTATTTCTATCTTTGATTTTATTCTAATGTGATCAAAAGAATAACTTTTGTCATTTTCATGATGTGTGCTTTTAAGCTGTGTTATTCTGTAAGAGTTAAACGGTGTTCACTGCTGTGTTAAAGGTGAAGTCTCGGGTCAGAGAGACCAGACGGTTTTGTTTAGAAAGTCAGAAGACAGTAATCCATTGTTTCTCATGAAAAGGGCTCCAGCTGCTCTGTCTTTTCCTAAACAATTTCCCTCTGCTCGGGCTGTAACCTTGGGTCATGATAACGGCAAGTGAATTGCTCGACTGGTCCACGGACCAATGAAAAAGAGACAAGCCTCACTCCTCTCTTTGATCCTTTTTAAGTTCTAAGCTGTTGCTGGAACTTCAGAGAGTCTGCAAGAGTTTGGGGGAACTTCAAAGAGATGTGAACCTTTCCCAAAGAGCTGGGGTACGTTTGGTCAAGAGCTAACGACCTTCGTCTTCAGCTAAGGACTGATAACAGGCTGTTATGAGTCCACTTCGAATGAGCGTAAGCTCAAACTTTGTTATTCCTTCCTGGAATAAATTATCTTGAGCCAAAAAGCCACGACTGCCACGGCTTCTGCCGACGAAAGCGAGTATCACCGACACCGACAAGGTAAACACGTGTGGAGTCCAGCTTGGACTTGCGGGACCGACGACTCGTCAGTCCAAAGCTGATCACAGCTCTTTACCAGAACCGAGGCGGACGTCTTAAGGTAAAGGAGCCGCTGTTTGCTTGCTGGAGGTGTGATGATATCTTAGCTGGACGCGTACGGAAGAGTGTCATCTGGTTTCATAAATGCAAGATAAACTTCCTCTCTTAACCTCCCAATTCTTCTTAAATCTTTCCTCCTCTCTTTTCTCTCAATCTAAGCTGGAAACTATTTTAAGCTAAAGAGCCCACAGACTAAATATGTTAACATCCAGTATTGAAGTCTGTTGTGTTGAATTTAAGTGTGCTGACGTATTAAATTGAAAGAAAGTGAAATCATATCAATCAAGTGTAATGGTGTTAATTTAGTGATTTATTTTAAATAAATGGTAGTGTCGCCTGGCATACCAACTAAGTTAACGTCTTTGTCACTCTATAGCTTGTTTATTTATCCATCATAAAGATCACAGAAATATTGGGTAAACTGAAAAAGAAAAGAATCCGTGAAATTACTATTCAATCTGAATAAGTAAGTTAATTAAGGATAAAGAGGTCAGCTTAATACTGACCCCTGTTAAAATCCTTTAGTTACATCTGGGTGACACTATATGTGTTTAATGACACAATATATGGTCTCCCTCATGTTTCCTTCATTAATAATAGTAATAAACTGTGAGTTCTCCCCCGTTAGTTCTTTTCTTACTATAGAACGTTTGTGAGAAAAGGACAATCTACGATAACGTCAGCAAGATCCATTGTCTTACATCGTGTTGAAATATAACCAGACCTTAAAGCTCCACTGACATGATCTTTTAACTTTTCAAAAAATGGCACAACATATATAAATATTAAGATAGACCTCTGACCGTTTTTGCTAAAATAATGTTAAATGAATGAAAATTCCTCTCAAAATAGTTTAAAATTAGCGCCGTTTTTTTACACCGTAAATCCGGATTTTCCGGTCACGTGACTGTGACGTCAGATAAAGGATCTTCGCAAACTTACCCAGCAAACAACAATGGCAGAGCCTGTAGAATCCGATGACGAATTGAGCAATTATAGTGTAGATCTGAGTGACTTGTCCTCAGTTTGTGAAGGAGAACTTAGTTCTAGCGATGAACAAGAAGGATTAGGTTTTAATTTAGGTCAGGAACCCTATTTATTTGAGCCTTCTTGTTCAGGAAGTGATGATTCTGAGGAGGAGGGTGAAGTGGTGCCTGAAGCCGATTTAACTCGTCTGCTGAGCACTGAATGGTAATGCTTTAATTAATGTATCTAATAATTATTCTATATCAAATAGTTTTTAAAAAATCAGCGCTTTGTGATTTTATATCTGTGATAAGCGCTCTAGAAATAAACCCTATTTACTTAAACAAGTCCATACCTCTCATGAATAAACACTCGGTGAATAAACAATACCTACTGATGTCAACTGAGCGCACAGACAGCATTAGAAAATTAATTAATACCACAGTAATTTTATTACCGAGTGCGTCACGGCTACCGCATATTAGCCTCGTCGAAGACGTAATTATTGTCAGTAATCGCATGAATATAAGCAATCCAATAGTTAGTCTGAAGCAGATAAAGTTATTGGAAACTAGATAATTGGAATAGTGAAGTTTACAAGGATTATTTATACCACAATAGCTAATAGCGGTTAGCTTAGACATGTGGCCTCTTTGTTGTCATGAGCTAACAAAGAGGCCGGGTCGCATCGTCCAACACTCTAAATAAACACTCCGTGAATAATCTAAAACAGTATATACTCCACCGATTATGTTTACAGAAAGACTTACTCGTTTTCTGGTGAGTTTTCCGACTGTAGCTCCTCTGCGTTGTTTCGATGTGGTGGCTTCACTTTCTTCTGTAGATTTTCTTTTAAAAATAGTAGGAATAGAACCCGGTTTCAAAACTTTTTTGAATCTTACTTTTAAGCCGAGAGATTTTTGTAAACCTGGTGTAAGTTCAAAACAGTCTGCTGTAAAATGCTCGCTGCAGAGAACAGAGGTTTTACTCGGAGTCCATTTCTCCCTGGTTCTCTGGACGTTTTTGGTCCATTCTTGATTAAGTTTCTCATCTTTTGGAAAAGTGTGAAGGCTCACTTCTTCACTGGCGAAATTAGAGCACCCAAATGCGACACAAACTGACGGCATTTTCAAGTGTTACAGGAAAAGAAAAAGCCGTTCTTGAAGACAATGAATCCCAGTTGCAAAGCCACCCGCTGACAACAACAACAGGCGGACACAATTCCTTTATCTGACGTCACAGTCACGTGACCGGAAAATCCGGATTTACGGTGTAAAAAAACGGCGCTAATTTTAAACTATTTTGAGAGGAATTTTCATTCATTTAACATTATTTTAGCAAAAACGGTCAGAGGTCTATCTTAATATTTATATATGTTGTGCCATTTTTTGAAAAGTTAAAAGATCATGTCAGTGGAGCTTTAAGTCTGAGGCCATGGATCTCAAATGGAAATTGGTGGAATGCCTCTTCCACATCAGAGGGACATCTTTGCCCTCCGTGGAGGGAGTTTAAGTATCTGGATATTTTGTTAGCTAGTGATGGAAGTATGGAGCAGGAGATGGATCAGTAGATCAGGACCTTGTCCTTAGTACAGTAATGGCGTTGCTTCTGTCAGTCATTGTTAAGAAAGAGTTGGGTTGAAAGTCAAATCTTTCAGTTTACTGGTCTGTCTATTGCTCTTTAACAAAACATTTCAGCCAAAGGTCACACAGACCGGTTGGGCTTTATGCTGGCTGTTCTTAGAAACCATTGGGGCCAGCCATGTCCTACAGAGACATGAGCTTTTGGGAATTGAAGCGAGCATGGTCTGTGTTTATTTTCATTTTTTTTTAATTAGATAAGTATTTTTGTGATTAAATGGACAGATTTTGTGATTACTGTTTACTTTATCCACCTGTGTTCCTCTGGTTCTTGTTTTTTTGTTCCATGCCCACTCCTACATGAGTCTTGTCGTCCCTTCAAAGGTGTAAGTTATTCTGGGTTATTAGTTTACTTTATATTCCCCGTGTCTTTATTTATTTATTTATTTCCCCTTTGGTTCTGAATGGTACTCTTTATATGTCAGTCTTGGCTCCACGCTCATGCTTATTCCCCATGAGTTCTGTCATTTGTTTTGCTGCCATGACAGTGTGTTATTTTGTAAATACATCAGTTTGGTCTTGTTGAAGATTAGAGTCCGGGACCATCTGCCTGGGTTTCGAATCACCATTTACCAACACAGAGCATCGAGGAACTTATGGGTGGAGTAGAACTCAGCTGGGTTGACATGAAGCACAACACATTAAATGTGTGACAAGCGTCTCCCTCATATCATCAAAACATGATAAATTAACCGATTTTAGTGATTTTCTCTGTGGTTAACCGATTTAAAAAAACTAAATACAAAGTTGCAGTGGTTATTCATTTTCCAAAACGTTTGTGTGTCGTCGCAAGGCTGTCTTATCTTTTCATATGGCAGCTGTTTGACTATTACTATCGTTTTTCACAGCATAAGCATTTGTTTAGGTGAAGTTGTAGAACAAATGTTGGAATTGATAAAGACAGAATTTGTCAAAATACAAACTTGGTTTAAAATCAATAAATTATCATTAAATCTAGAAAAAACTAATTACATGATATTCAGTAATAAAAAGAAAACTGTTGATGTTCCACTCAAAATTGAGGGTGTTGAGATTTGTAGAGTGAGTGAGGTGAAGTTTTTGGGTGTTATCATTGATGACAAACTGACATGGAAACAACACATAAATTCTGTAAGAATAAAAATAGCTAAATCGATTGCAGTACTGTACAAAGTCAGAGACCTATTGAATGATAAAGCTCTGTATTTGTTGTATAACACAATCATTGTTCCACACTTAATCTATTGTATTGATGTTTGGGGGAAAGCGTGTAAAACAATCACAAAGCCTATTTTTGTATTACAGAAAAGAGCTGTAAGAATTATCACTAGAAAACATTACTGTCATCCATCTAGTACATTATTTTATCAACTGAAGTTATTGAAGTTCCATGATTTGGTAGATTATAATATTTTATCAGTTATGTATAGGGCTCAGAATAACGCATTACCTTTAAATATCCAAATGCATTTTGTTAAAAGACAAAGTTGTTATAACCTTAAGGGAACAGAGATGTTTGTAAAACCACAATTCAGAACTAGTTTGAAGGGACGTTCTACCTCAATCCAGGGAATTAGATTATGGAATGGCTTGGAGAATGAAGTTAAAAATGCCAAGTCAATGTTTACATTTAAGAAAATGATCAAAATGAATTTGTTAAAAAATATATATGAAATGACGTATTGTGTATTGTATTAGTTAGAAAATTAGAAAGAGTTAGTCATTTTGTACTGTTGGTGGAAGATTATTATTGTTTAATCTGATTAGAAAGAGTAAGTCATTTTGTACTGTTGGTGGAAGATTATTATTGTTTAATCTGATTGTTTGAAAAAAGGGGCAGATATAATAAGATTTATTCTTCTTTCTGCTACCTTTCATTTTTTATATTTTGTACGTTATCATTTATGGGATTGTCTTGTATTGTGTTTCTTTTGTAAAAAAAATGAACACATTTAATAAACACAAACAAACAAACAAACAAACAAACATAAACATAAGAATGCATCAGAGGTGGATTGGCCTTACCCCCCTCACCACTCCATTTCATTCAGAACTCACCTTGGTGGCCAGCAGGTATCTAGTCTTTAATGTTTTGTGAGAGAGACGAGATAAATTGTCCTGAACAGAAAAATTCAGAGTTTATCCATAAACAAATTCAGCTTTGTGCTTGAGTTTATTTCAACTACATATTTCTATTATCTCTTATTGGTCTCTATAATTTCTATTTTCTTATTTCTATTAAAAAAAAGAGAGTTTCTGTGACAACAGGGGTCAGGTGGGGATCTGTTGTGTGCTGTATAAAAGGTCTGCTGGAGCTGGAGGGGATTCAACAGGAGTAGAAGATGAGCAAAGAGCTGCTAAGGGGAATTCTAGAGAAACTCTGTGCTTTAGGCCACATAAATATAACATGAAGCGTAGTCGCTGGTGGCAGGTGAGAAGGTAGCACAATGGCTTAGTGTTCAGGAGCTCTTTGTTCTGGTGCAGAGAATAGACCTTCTGTTGCCCCTCACCTCAGGAATATCAAGCTTTGATACCTGGGAGAGGTATGAGAGCTCAGCAGTGTGGAAGAAAAGGCTTGCAGCAGGATCTGACCCTCACGTTGCTCCTCAGAGTTTTGTTAAAGGCTGTTCACACCTTGCATCATGTTGTCACTGCAACATCACTTAAGATTTAAAACCCACAAACTAGCTAAGCATTAACCTTTAATTTAATAACTAAGCATACAATGTAATTATGACAAAAAAAATTGAGGTTTTAGTTGCAGTTACCTTCATGCAGTTGAAGATGAGGTAGTTCCTATTTATCACTGTTGTATTCAGCTGCTCATGAGATCGGCCACAGGACCTGATCAAGATACTCGAAGTGCTTTACAACACGATCTGTGCCCTCATTTACCCATTCAGCACTTTGTTAGAGCTATACAAAGCTAATTGAACAAATCATTATAAAAAGACTAATCAGAGCTTTATCACATTCATACACTGATGGGACACACATCGGAGGCAATGCGGGATTCAGTGTCTTGCCCAGAGACGCTTCTGCATGTGACTGATGGTGGATTCGAACCCCCAACTCTTGCATTGGAGGAAGACTGCTCTAACCACTCTGCCACAGCCGCCCTACATTAAAAATTTTATATTTTATTTTGAAAGACTGCCTGTCTTCTCACAGTAGCTTCCTGTCACTGACTAACATTTTCCTTTGACAGAGCTGGGAACACGTGGCTCCCAGCACGCCACCCATCTTTTTAATTTTCTTACTTCAGATCTTTTTTTATAAATAATGTACAGCTAAGACGGACAGGAATGTCAGGTATTGTTGCAAGTATTCAATCAACCTTTATTTAGGCAGGTTAATCTCATTGAGTCTTGAGGACTCATTTACAAGAGAGACCTGGTTTCAACAAAATGATGACAACAGCGACAACAATAGACAAACATGTGAGAAATACAGATAAATAAAAAAACAAGATAAAACAAAGATGTCAAAGTAGCAAAACAGACAGATAAGGCAAATGTAGAAAATCAAAAACAGGAACATATCTGCATTGGTTTTTTGCCAGGATTCCAACAGATTCTTAAAGCCACTTAGAGAAGTCAAGGTCGAGAGCTTCAGATCTTTTTGTAAGATATTCCAGGAAACAGGAGCGGAGTAGGAGAAGGACCGTTTGCCAAGTTCAGTTCTCACTGACGGAACATTGCAGGCAATCATGTCCTGAGAGCGCACGCTGTAGCTGCACTCACGCAAAGACATGTAGGAGGAGATGTATGAAGGCAGCAGACCAAGAAGTGATTTAAAGATGAAAATGTACCAGTGGAAGAGTCTGTGTGAGGTTAATGATGTCCAGTTAACCAGTGAATACAGGGTGCAGTGGTGGGTACGATAATCACAGCCAGTTATGAATCTTAGTGCACCATGATAGACAACATCCAACATCTGCAGGGTGCTTGTAGGAGCATTCATGTAGATAATGTCACCGTAATCAATGGAGGGAAGGAAAGTTGCAGATAGTGTTAGACATGATCTGTTTCTGAAAAAGAAACCCAGTTTAACCTTTAGTTTCTTGTTTTCCACGTGGAGTTTAAAAGAGATATGCGAATCGACCAGGATACCCAAATATTTATAGGAATCAACAAACTCAATAGCTGCCAACAAAAAATAATTCACAGGTCATAAGATAATTTGCATATGTGAGTATATTACTACACAAATTATCAAAATCCTTCAAATTCTTGCTCCAAGCATGGTTGAAAAAAAAAGAGCAAAGTATTATTTGATGGAAATACTTTTCTAAAAAATATATATATATAATTCTAAGTACCATGTTTGCAAAGTTTTTTTTTTTTAAAATACTAGGCTTTAACTGTTTCATTTCGGGACAGATTTTGATCACTTATTGTAGTTGCTGACAAGCCTATTGGAATGATTAACAGATGGCCTCATGTCAATTAGAAATAATATCCAAAAGATTAAAAACTAAAAACAATGAAGAAAGCATTTTTAAAATGAATATAAAAAGTCTGAAGATATTTTTCTTTCATTCAGCCTTTATTTAGGCAGGTTGTTCCCAGTTAGCCTCGAGGACTCGTTTACAAGAGAGACCTGGCAATACAGAATATATATATA
>JBBPBX010043255.1:16190-28000 GCA_038048925.1 Garcialebias charrua | reverse complement strand
CAGATATAAAATACATTTTAAAATGAATAAAACGCTGTCAAACTTAAAAAGTCCTTCTTTATTTATTTAATTATTTACTACGAACAGATATAAAATACATTTTAAAATGAATAAAACGCTGTCAAACTTAAAAAGTCCTTCTTTATTTATTTAATTATTTACTACGAACAGATATAAAATACATTTTAAAATGAATAAAACGCTGTCAAACTTAAAAAGTCCTTCTTTATTTATTTAATTATTTACCACTAACAGATATAAAATACATTTTAAAATGAATAAAACGCTGTCAAACTTAAAAACATTGCTGTGCTGTATATGTCTGGGTACCTGGCTTTTATTTTGAAAGCCACTCGGAAAGTTGCGCACCATTTCCGAAGAGGGTGCTGGCGTTACTGCAGTGTCCAGCAATCCTGTGCGAGGGGCGGGGTACACCCTGGACAAGTCGCAAAACCAACTAAAATCATCACTGAAAAGCTGTTTAGATACTGATCTGTGAAAAGCTGTTTAGATACAAACCTGATCTGTGACGCAGAACGTTTGGGTTGAAAACAGCATCTTGGGTTTTGTTGTGTTGCAGTTTGTCCTTTAAACAACATTGATCCTCTTTATAATCTGTATCTGTTGTTTCCAGAAACTCGGACATTTCTTCAGCAGCCACTTCCTCTCGTTGTTCAGCCTGATGTCTCCTCATCTCTGTTAGACAAAGTTTCCTTTAAATAATAGTTTCGGAGCAGGTACACACAAACTGAAATCAAGAAAGTGAAACGTTACAGAAAATTAAATCGTAGTCTCAAAGTACAGCACAATACCCCACACTTGTCAGCGTAAAAAAAGTACTTCCGGACACTTCTCTTCTACGTGGTTTCTTTTTTGGCGGTTGGCAAACAACTGAAAGGTGCATTACCGCCACCTACTGGTGTGGAGTATGGACTGGATCAACGCTCTAAATAAAAAATAATAAAATAAAATAAACTATATTTGATTTGATTTGATGTTTATTCATTCATTTTAAAAGAACAATACAAGACAGTTTCATCAGATACAAGAATACAAGTAGGATAAAATGAAGGGAGCAGAAATATGATGAAATATATTATTATATCTGCCCCTTATTTCACAGTTTCTTCAACCAATGATAACCTTCAAACTACATCACACAACACAATGAATAATTCTACATAATCTTACTACCGTAACTGTAATACACAAACTACATCACAAAATGAATAATTCTACTTAATTTATCTAGCTGTAATACACAAACTACATCACAAAATGAATAATTCTTTTTTTTTTCCAAAATATATTTATTTGAGTTTTTACACAATTAAACCAACATTCATACAATAAACAAACTTAAGTAAAATACCCCCACCCTCACAATAAAAAAATAAAAAATAAAAAGGAATAAAAATCAAAAATACAATCAACAACAAAATGTCTCAAAATTCTTTTTTCATTGTTCATTTCTTTTATAATGAGTCCAACTATACATGTCTTCTCTTATTATTGTCTTTGGAACTGCGGTCAGCACGTTCTTCAATTGTTTGCATTTTCATTTAAAGTGTCCAGACTTTTTACATACAAAATAAAAGGGTTCCAAACACACTCAAACAGTCCTTGCTTGCCCTTTAACAAATACGTTATCCTTTCCAAAGGAAGAGCCGATAGCATTTGCTGTAACCATTGATTCGCAGTAGGTCTATTTAAGTTTTTCCAACATAGCGATATACATCTTTTTGCATTAATCAAACTTAAATCAATAAACTTTTGTTCATTATTAGTATAATTATGTCTTTCAGGATATAGACCGAACAAAAACAGTTTTGGGTCCAAAATTATTTGTTTAGAAATGATTTTCTCAATTATATTTTTTACTTCAGTCCAAAATAACATAATTTCCCTGCAGTACCACATACAATGTACCAAAGTTCCCTTTTCCTCAACACATTTTGAACAAACATCAGGTATCTCCCCATTGTATTTATTAAGGTCTACAGGAGTTATGTAAACCCGCATTAACCACTTGTAATTAATCATTTTTAAAGCTGTATTAATAGAGCTAGTGTGAGCAAGAGTACATGCTCTTTTCCAGTCTTCCTCTGATAGTTCCATTATTATGTCTTCTTTCCAAGCATTAAATCTATCCTGTGAACCTTCAAGAGAATATGATGTCAATAACTGATAAAAATCTGATATAATACCTTTTTTTAAACTATCTTTTGTTAGCATTTCTTCTAAAATTGATTTTAAAGGTTTTGTCAGCACATTGTTCTGAGTTGTTTTTATAAAATTTCTGAGTTGAAGATATTTAAAAAATTGATTCTTATTTATATTAAATTTAGTCTGTAACTCTTGAAAGCTCATTAGTGTGTCTGAATTTGATTCATACAAGTGTTCAATCATTTGGAGACCTTTATCCTTCCATTCTTTAAATGTTGGGTCCGTTTTACCTGGTAAAAAGAATTGGTTTCCCCACACTGGGCTGAATAAAGATAAATTAGTTGAATCGTTTAGAATTTTTTTAACATCTCTCCATACTCTAATTGTGTTTTTAAGAAATGGGTTTTTAGTTTGTTTCAGGAGCTTCATTATTGAATTGGAATATAAATATGCTGGGAGTGTTACTGTTAAATCTTGTGTTTCCATATCAACCCAATGTGGGGAATGTTTACTATAATAAAACATCATAGACCTAAGATGTACTGCATAATAGTACCACTGAAAATTAGGGCATTTCAAGCCTCCCCGATCATACGGGAGGTATAATAATGTTAAGCGTATTCTGGATTTCCTGTTTTTCCATAAGAAACGTATCATCATCTTTCTTATTTGTGGAAAGAATTCAGGAGGAGGTGGAAGGGCAACATTTTGAAACACATAAAGCACTTTTGGTAATATAATCATTTTCATTAAATTTACTCTTCCAATCATAGATATTGGCAATGGCATCCATCTTTCTAAAGATTCTTCTACAGTATTTAATATGTGTTTATAGTTAGTTGCGGATATCTGTTCTATGTTTGATGAAATACATATTCCTAAATACTTAAATTCATTTACTATCTTAAACTCTTGTATTTCTGAAGTTATATTTATCTTATCATTCTTGTTAAGAAGTAGCATTGAAGATTTCATTTTATTTATTTTATATCCCGATATCTCACCATATTGTTTAATTATATCTAAAATATGTTTTATTGAGCTACTCATTTTAGATACGAATAAAATAACATCATCTGCAAACAAGGAAATTTTGTGTTCATTGGATCCTATTTTGATTCCATAAATTTGCGGATGTGAACGGATAGCAATAGCAAATGGCTCTATTGCCAAAGTAAATAATAAAGGTGACAATGGGCATCCTTGTCTGCATCCCCTCCTGATCTTTATTGGTTTAGATATATTTCTATTTGTTATAATTTCAGCTGAAGGGTTACTATATAATATTTTTACCCATTGAACAAACTTATTTCCACAATTAAACCTTTCCAATACCTGAAGAAGGAATTCCCAATCTATTCTATCAAATGCTTTTTCGGCATCCAATGATAGAAGAGCTGAGTCTGGAGATCCCTTATTGTAATAAATTATATTTGATACTCTCCTCACATTATGAAAACCTTGTCGCCCTAATATGAATCCATTTTGATCATGATGTATTATTTTTGGCAAGATCCTTTGTAGACGTAAGGCTAGCAATTTAGATATTATTTTCAGATCTGCATTTAACAAACTAATTGGCCTAAAATTTTCACATATATCTAATGGTTTATCTGGTTTCGGTAATAGAGTAATCATGGCAGCGTTTATTGATGGGGGAAGATAATTTGAGTTGAAAATTTCTTTAAACATATCTAGTAGTGGAGCCAAAAGTTTATCTTTGAAAATTTTGTATAAATCTATTGGGAGGCCATCAGGTCCTCCCCTTTTTCCTGATTTCATATTGTTTATAGCTTGTCCCAGCTCCTCCTGTGTGATTTCTAAATTCAGGGTTTCCCTATCTCCTTCTGAAAATTTAGGTATATTTAAGTTTGTTAAGAATTCATCTGTTTTTCCTAATGTTATTTTTTCTTGTGCTTTATACAAATTCTCATAATAATTCTTAAACGCTGAATTTATTTGTTGTGGATCTTGTAAAGTTTGTTCATTTATTGTAATAGATGTAATTGGTTGCCTAAATTCTAACTGTTTTATTTGCCAGGCTAATAGCTTTCCTGTTTTATCTCCCTGTTCATAGAATGTTTGTTTAAGTCGTAATAAACTTGAAGCGGCTCTTGATGCAGAGTGTTTATTGTATTCTGCTCTTAAAATTAATAATTCCTTTTCCAATTGTGGATCTTGTTTTTTGTTTATTTCCTCTTGTATTGTTTTTATTTTATTTTCCATCTGTGTTCTAATTTTCTCAGTTTGTTTTGTCTTGGAACCTGTATAACTAATAATATGCCCTCTAAGAAAGGCCTTAAAAGCTTCCCATCTTATACACGCTGATGTTTCAATAGTATTAATTTGAAAAAATTCATCTATTTGCTTCCTTAAGTATTTCACAAAATTTTCATCTCGTAGCCATTTGTGTTGAAATTGCCATCTTGGAGGATCTCTCTTTATTTTATCATCTTTATAAACTAACCTACATGGTGCATGATCTGAAATAGCTATATTTTCATAAGAACATTCTGTGATTTTATACTGTAATTCTGTAGAAATTAAATAATAGTCTATTCTAGAGTAGGTTTTGAAAGAACTTGAGTAGCATGAGTATATTTTGTTAACTAAGTTTCTCTCTCTCCACTCATCACGTAACTCTAGTTCCCTCATCATAGTTTTTATTGCACTTCTACAGTTAAGATGCGATTGATCCGTCCCTGTTGACCTGTCCAAATTTGGATTCAATGTACAATTAAAATCTCCGCCCATTATATGTAACCCCTTTAGTGATGTTAGTATGAGGAGTATATCGGTATAAAATTTATTATCATCCACATTCGGACCATATATGTTAGTTAAAATTAGCATTTCTGACATTAAGTAGCCTTGAAGAATTAGGTATCTTCCTCTTTTATCTTTAATTATGTTTTTAATTTGCAATGGTACAGATTCGTGAATTAAAGTCATTACCCCTCTAGACTGAGAAGTGTATGGTGCCGTGTAAATGCTGCCCTTCCACCTCCTTTTTACCTTTAACAAGTCCTCGTCAAGAAGATGTGTTTCTTGGAGGAACACAATTTTTGAATCCATTTCTTTTAATCTGTTCATAACTTGTTTAACTTTTTGAAGACGTTGAAGACCTCTGCAGTTCCATGAAATAAAATTAAACTTTACTGTTTGAGACATACTGTAATAAAATTAGTCCATTAAACAAATTTGCATTGTTTGAGACACAACAACAACAAAAAAAAACAATGTTAAGTCGCACATCCATTACGTACAACTCCACTAAATACAAAACAAAAACTTCCCTTCCCACACCCACCCTCCCTCCCAAAGTTGAGAGGATCCCTCCCACTTCCATTACGTCTCCCGATATAGCCAGAAACCAATCCTCACCTGGTGAGGATCAGTACCACCACTCCTTGCTTGTCTGCAACAACTTCCCCCGATACTGCCTTGAATTAAAAAAAAAAAAAAATAAAAAATAACAAAATGAATAATTCTACTTAATTTTTCTAACTGTAATACACAAACTACATCATTCTAACTGTAATACACAAACTACATCAGAAAATGAATAATTCAACTTAATTTTTCTAACTGTAATACACAAACTACATCACAAAAATGAATAATTCTATTTAATTTTTCTAACTGTAATACACAAACTACATCACAAAATGAATAATTCTACTTAATTTTTCTAACTGTAATACACAAACTACATCACAAAATGAATAACTCTACTTAATTTTTCTAACTGTAATACACAAACACACTAAGCTACATCATCAGTCAACATAAGTGTAATACACAAACACACTAAGTTACATCATATATAGTTTTTGAGCAAGTCCTTTTTGACCTTTTTCTTAAATGTATACATTGATTTTGCATTTTTAACATCACTCTCCAGAGCATTCCACAATCGAACTCCCTGAATTGAGGTAGACCGTCCCTTTAAGCTGGTTCTGAATTGTGGTTTGATGAATATCTCTGTCCCTTTGAGATTGTAATAACTTTGTCTTTTTATAAAATTTCTTTGGATATTTAAAGGTAATGTGTTATTATGAGCCCTATACATAACTGATAAAATACTATATTCTACCAATTCCTGGAATTTCAATAAATTTAGCTGAAGAAACAAGGTGTTTGATGGGTGACTGAAATGTTTTCTGGTGATTACTCTTACAGCTCTCTTTTGTAAAATAAAAACAGGCTTTGTAATTGTTTTGCACACTTTTCCCCAAACCTCAATACATTAGATTAAATGTGGAACAATGATTGTGTTATACAACACATACAGAGCTTTATCAATTAAAAAATCCCTGACTTTATACAGTACTGCAATTGATCCAGCTTCTTTTGTTTTAATGGAATTTACATGATGTTTCCATGTCAGTTTGTCATCAATGATGACACCCAGAAACTTCACTTAACTCACTTTACAGATCACAACATCTTCAATTTCAAATGGATCGTCAACAATTCTCTTTTTGCTGGTGAAGATTCTCAGTCGTCCAGGACATGATAAAATCAGAAAACAAGCGCTCAATACAAAAACAACTGGACTTTATTTGTTGCAGAAAACGTTTCACCCTTCATCCGAAAGGCTTTTTCAATTCAAAAGAGCAGCTGTGAAACAGAAGTTTTATACAGGCAACATGCCACGCACCAACATGTAATTTGGAAGCTGAAATAACGCCTAGACATACCGGAGATAACATATCCATTCTATGTAAATTGACGCAATAACACAATAAGACAGTTCACACCTGTTGAGAACAGAGTAGCTGCTTCTGTGGATTAGAGGAACAAAGACCCCCTACTGTTAAACTGTGATGTGTTATTGCATCAATTTACATAGAATGGATATGTTATCTCCGGTATGTGTGGGCGTTATTTCAGCTTCCAAATTACATGTTGGTGCGTGGCATGTTGCCTGTATAAAACTTCTGTTTCACAGCTGCTCTTTTGAATTGAAAAAGCCTTTCGGATGAAGGGTGAAACGTTTTCTGCAACAAATAAAGTCCAGTTGTTTTTGTATTGAGCGCTTGTTTTCTGAATTCTCTTTTTGTTACTGAATATCATGTAATTAGTTTTATCTAAATTCAAAGATAATTTGTTTAATTTAAACCAAGTTTGTATTTTTATAAATTCTGTTTTCATCATATCCAAAATCTGTTTTATGTCTTTACCCGAACAGAAAAATGTGGTGTCATCGGCAAAAAGAACACATTTAAGAAGTCCTGACACATTTACCAAGTCATTCACATATAAAATAAATAACTTTGGTCCAAGCACAGAGCCCTGAGGAACTCCACAAGTGATATCACGGAGGTCAGATCTAACATCATTTATTTGCACAAACTGTTTCCTATCTTTCAAATAGCTAGATACCCACTGTAATGCTGGTCCTCTAATACCATATTTATTTAGTTTTTCAAGGAGAATGGTGTGGTCAATGGTATCAAATGCTTTTTTTAGATCAACAAAAACACTAACACAGTACTGTTTATGATCGACAGCATTAGTTATTTGTTCCATTAAATCCATGAGAGCCATTGATGTAGAGTTTTTTCCTCTAAACCCATACTGCTACTTAAAATATTTTGTTTATCAATAAATTGATCCAATCTGATCACAAATAGTTTTTCTAGAATTTTTGAGAACTGTGGTAACAAGGATATTGGCCTATAATTATTGAATACACATTTATCACCATTTTTAAAAAGAGGAATTACCTTTGCTACTTTCATGTTATCTGGAAATATTCCTGTTGAAAAAGATAAATTGCATATATATGTAAACGGTTCAATAACATAACTCATATATTCTTTCAAATAATCGAGTTTGTTTCAAGTAATGTACCATGGCTTGGGTACTTTCAGATTTTGAATTGTTCTGTAATAAGTCTCTAAAATCTAATCTCATTTTCATTGCAGTGAGTCTGTTAGTCAGTTGATCTCTTTCAATTCTGTATTGTTGGCAATGAATTAACACATGTTCTATGTCCTCAACCTCACCACAGTACTCACATTTTCCTGTATTATGTTTCCCTTTAATGAATAACGATTTATTCAATCCAGTATGTCCAAATCTAAGACGGGATATAACAGTTTCCTCCCTTCTGTTCCTTCCAGCGCTCCTCATTTCTCCCGTTTTCCTTTGAATACTATAAAACCATCAACCTTTTTTTTCTTCCTCCCACTGTTTTTGCCATTTGTCTCTCATTTTAAGTTTTAGAATGGATTTTAATTCTGATTTACTGAAGTTTATTTCCATTTCAACCACATTGTTTTTGGTAGCATGTTTTGCTATTTTGTCGGCTTTTTCATTTCCAGTTATTCCGATATGTGCTGGAATCCATATAAAAATCACAACCAGTCCCATCATTTTTATCCTGTAAAGTGTATGTTGTATTTCAACTAATATATCTGGCCTACTTTCTGAACTATTATTTTTTAAGCTGAGTAATGAAGAACTGGAATCCGAACAAATTATCGATCGGAGTGGTTTATTATCCTCAATCCATTGAACAGCTAGTAACATTGCAATCATTTCTCCCGTGTATACTGACAATTTATCACTGATTCTTTTCCCTACTTTCACTCCGAACTCTGGTACGATGAATGCTACCCCGACTCATTCTAATGTATCCTTTGAAGCATCTGTATATATTTTTACATAACCATAATATTGGTTAATATATTCTATACATGTATTTGAGTTTACACACTGTTTATTTCCTTTTTTCCTAATAATTTCAGATCTACTGATGGTTCTGTGAAAAGCCATGAATGCAGGATCGGTATCGGCACTGTTGGACTGATATTCATGTTGTTGATTTGAATTTATCTTGTTTTCTGATTCATGATCCAACCAAAACTTTTTGCATCTTTTTTACCTTTTTCCCAGCAAGGTCGTAATACTTCATGAGTTGGATGATTTTGCTCATGACCTTTCAGATTAACCCAAAAATTTAATGCTAACTGTTCTCTTCTGATGTTTAGAGGTGGTTCTCCCATTTCTATCATTATCTAATTTCTGTAAAGATCTGATGGTGAATTATATACAATGCTTCCATAATCTATTGCTTATCTGATTAGTCCTGTGTAAATGGTCTTCATTGACTTCCTGTCTGCTCCCCAGTCACTTCCTGTTAAACACCTCAGAATATTAATTATTTTATTACATTTATCCACTATTTTTTGAATATGAAATGTCCATGTTAGTTTATCATCATACCATATACCTAAAAATTTAAACTGTTTCACTCGCTCAAGTACCTGATCATATAATTTAAGTTCAGTGTTATTGATTACTTTTTTTCTGGAAAAAAATACTATTTTTGTTTTCTCAACAGAGAATTTGAATCCCCATTTAAGTGACCAGTTTTCAACATTTTTAATAGCCATTTGTAACTTCTTTACAATGAACTCTATATTTTTCCCTCTTTTCCATAAGGCTCCATCATCTGCAAATAAAGAACGTCCCATCCCCTTGTCTATATCATCAAACACATCATTAATTAGGAGAGAAAAAAATAATGGACTGACTATGTGTGGTGTGTTATGGTCCTCGCGGCGTTCCGTACCAGAGGCGGGTTATGTAGAGGTACTAGTTCATAGATATATACATTATCTGTGTACTAGTTCCGGTGTAACAGGAAGTCAGTATAATAAAAGATTTTTTTTTATTTTTTTTTATTTATTTTTTTTTTATAATTAACACAAACAGAACTACAAAACACTACATAAACAAAAAAATATACAAACTCTTGTGAATGATAACATAACTACAGTCTATAAGCTAGGGGGCGGTTTACAAAATGATGAAAGTTGAAAAAAATATATATATATCAAAATACAATAAATGTAAAAGTATACAAAGGAGCAAGACAATATTAGAAACTTAAAACAGCAAGTTTTTAGATAACTGTTGTGAGATGGTTCTAGCAGTTTTCCAGTTTTTCAATCTACTTAATGAAGAATAATAGGCTTTGAATTCGTTCATGAAACATGGGAATGAGGGCTTGTTATCCCTCCACTTACTACAATGAATGTGGTACTTTGCTATAAGGACGACTATATTTATGGCATCAGAGTAAGCTGAACTTAAGTTGTCTACATAGAATAGAATGGCATCAATATCAAAAGAGGGAATATTAAGTTTCAGATTAATCCAGTTTGTGATGTCAGTCCACAATCTTTGAGAATGTTGACATGAAAAAAACAAATGCTCAAGGGATTCATCTTCAGATTTACAAAAGGTACACAAATCAACCTCAAATTTAAATCTTCTGTGCAGAAACATGGCCACGGGATAAATCTTGTTTATTATTTTAAAATGGTTTTCTTTCACTTTAGGAGATACAGGCCATTTGATAAATTTTGAATGAGCAGAAGTCATCATGGTCACCTGATTTATATTGGGAGGATTCTTGAATGAATTTATGTTATAATCATAATAAATAGTTTGTCTCATACATTCGTTGATAATCTTGTTATTGCATTTGAAGTCAACTAAGCTACACTCATTTATTTTTAGTGTGGGTAATGAAATGGTCACTTTTGAATAAATAATTGTAATAAAAGATACCGGCTAACGAGTAGCGGTTGTCCGAGTCCTCAGTCAATAGTCTCCAAACTATGGACCTTACCAAGCTCCGCCCAGAAACGCCCCCTAAGCTCCAAGATGGCTGCCCGTCTCCCAAGCGCAGCTTTGGTGTCAATGGAAAACATGGCGTCGACTGACTGCAGGGTATTTTTGAGTCGAATAGTGTATCATTTCTGCCAGATTCCAACAAAATATCAGCCATGACAATGGACAGGGGAACCAACAAGTTCATGTTATTTTTTTTTGTGGACGTTATCAAGTTGTTTGATCCACGCGATGCCTCCAAACAGCGTGCGCGTCACCGCTAATGCTACCGTCTGATGGGGAAAACATCAGCTCCTCACACGCTCAGGCTCAGCATTATTACAGCTGTGGACAGGATCACTGATGCCTATTGTCCTGCAAGGCTGGGTAAGTCAGGCATTCATGGTTTTGAGGGTTACTTTTGAAATCAGCGATTTCTATTGTTGGCAAAAGTTTGTGTGCCTTGGTCGCAAAGCTAATGCTAACTGTAATCTCCATTCATTCCTTAAGTGGTTGGTTAGCCGTTGCTGCTTTAGCTGCTAAACACGCCGACAGCGACTTTTGTGAGGGCAAACGAGCTCAGCCGTCTGGTGTGTTAGTTAAAATCCAGCCTTCGTGTCACGATTTTGTGCAGTTTTAGGTGAAATCGACAGTAGAGCTCGTTGCGTTAGCTAGCTCATGTGGGGTTAGCGGAGCTGTTTCTTCCCAACTTCCAGGACGTTCAGTGAACTGTGGCTTTCTCTCATCGTGACCGCGTGTTGTTAACTAGCAGGTTTCAAAAGCAGGTCAACCCTT
The DNA here is from genome assembly GCA_038048925.1 of Garcialebias charrua. Classification (NCBI taxonomy): domain Eukaryota; kingdom Metazoa; phylum Chordata; class Actinopteri; order Cyprinodontiformes; family Rivulidae; genus Garcialebias; species Garcialebias charrua. Next base: position 16,408 of record JBBPBX010043255.1, on the reverse strand, counting down.
CTCTGCTGGTGAAAGAAATAATTGTTCAGTTTTGTGGTCGTGCACAAGCTTTGATCCAAGCAAGGCATTCAGTTTCACATATAGGGAAACGGTGAATTTTACTTCCACAAATACGGTCAGGGTACCTGACATCTCCTGTACAGATACCCCACTGACGGTGGAGGACAATTTTTCCAGCCCTGACGCAGAAAAAATCTGCACGTATGCTAGCTAGCAAT
>JBBPBX010043254.1:14809-28001 GCA_038048925.1 Garcialebias charrua | reverse complement strand
CACGGAGACTGGACCCTTCACCCAGAACTAATTTCTCAGACCTGGACCAGATTCGGGCGGGCGGAGGTGGATTTGTTTGCCACACGAGAGAATGCTCAGTGTCACCTGTGGTTCTTGCTGAGTCCATGGGATGACCTACCCCTAGGGGTAGATGCTTTTGCGTACAGTCCATGGCCAAAAAACTGTTATATGCTTTTTCTCAGATTCCGCTCATTCCACGCGTGCTGGATCGAGTCCGGGAGGAGGGGCTGTCATTCATCCTCGTGGCCCCAGTGCGAAAGAATGCTTCATGGTTCCCGAACCTACAGCAGCTGGTGTCAGGCTGGCTGTGGAAGCTCCCGTGGAGGAAGGATGCACTCCTCCAGGTGGGATGGACAATCATGAACTACCTGGAAATAGGTCAGTACCTGTGGGTCTGGATGCTGAACGGGTCCGCCTAGAAAACATGGGCATCTCTCCAGCTGTGGTACAAACAATCCAAGACGCACAAGCTGCGTCTACCACAGCGCTTTATGCATCAAAGTGGGCAGCTTTTCAGCGTTGGTGTGCAAAGAAAGGCGTGGAGGCCACCTCATGTCAGATAGGTTGCGTGCTGTCATTTCTGTAGCAACTCATGGACAGAAATTTAGCGTTCGGCACAATAAAAACTTATGCTGCTGCTTTTTCTTCCTGTCATGAAGGTTTCGGTGACAGAACAGCTTTTAATTACCCACTGATGAAGCATTTTCTGAAAGGTGTACGGAGGTACAGACCTATGACACTCCCACTCGTCCCCCAGTGGGATTTGACATTGGTGTTACACGCCTTTATTAAAGCTCAGTTCGAGCCTTTAAATGAAGTGTCACTTAAATTTTGGTCTTTTAAAACAGTCCTGTTATTGGCTCTGACATCCGCAAAGAGCGTGAGTGATTTATCAGCGCTCTCTGTTGCTCCCTCATGCCTCAGGATTCAGCCTGACGGCAGCTCAGCTATGCTGCGTCCTAATCCTGCTTTCACCCCGAAATGCATCACCAGTTCATTCAAATCGACAATGATTACTTTGGACGGTTTTCACCCCCCTCCTCATGATTCTGAGGAAGAGGTAACGCCTTACCTCCTCTGTCCCGTGCGGGCGCTCTCCTGTTACGTGATGCGCATGGCCGCACTACGCCGCTCTCAGCGCCTGTTTGTGCATTACAGAGACGGATCAGCAGGACGCTCTCTGTCCACTTAGCGTCTTTCACACTGGCTATGTGAGGCTATTTCGGAGGCTTATATACCATTTGGAAGGGAACCTCCAGATAATCTCTGTGCCCATTCCATGAGGGGAATCTCATCTTCCACGGCCATGCACGGAGGGATGTCAGTGGAGGACATTTGTACGGTGGCTGCGTGGTCATCACTGTGCTCATTTATTCGCTTTTATTTACGTGATGTTTCCACGTTCTGTCAGGATGATTAAAGTTTCATGGAGTTTTAACCTGAGCTCACATTGTCTGCAGGTAGATGTAGTGTGAGATGTTTTTTTTATTATCAGTCACAGTCCATGACTGTTGATGTTACTGATCTGTTCCCTCAACCTCTGGCCCTTCACCAGAGTTCATTCATTCTCTCTGGTGCGCTGTCGTGCATGGGGTGCATAATTACGCACACAGACGGCTGAGTGATAAAATTGGTTTATACGAGCAGTTGCTTCGTTTTGGTGTCTGAATGGACCCAGTGAGGCATAGACTACATCCTGCTACGCCTTTAACCCACTAGCAAGGGGCTAAAGGGCGTAGCTTACATGAAATAGAACGTTGGTTACGTATTGGAACCCCAGATTCTATGTGTATAAGCACAACCCTTTAGGCCCTGGGCCTTACTGGTTCCTGAATGGCTGAATGAAAGCTATTTGGGAACCGTTTGACCGGTCTCGACATATTTTATACGACCGGTGAGGCCCACCCACAGCAGGTGGGCATGGACTAAAGTTTTCAGTGCGCGCGCGGCGCGTAGGGATATTATCCACTAGCGAGGGCCTAAAGGGCTGCGCTTATACGCATAGAATCTGGGGTTACAATACGTAACCAACGTTCTAAATTTGTATGTTTTTGAAGCCATGGGTTTTAGTGTTTGGTTTTCATACAGCTTGAAGCAAAACTTGTTCTGCACAAGAAGGAAAAAAAGTGAATGAGTAACATTCCCCATAGAAACAGGTGAATTGGGTTTTTCTCCAGTATTTCTAAGAGAAATTCTGCCTGGTTTCAGATTAAGTAAAGAGAAATCTGTCTGTCTGTCCGTCCGTCCGTCCGTCCGCCCGCCCGTCCGTCCGTCCGTCCGTCCGTCCGTCCGTCCGTCCGTCTGTCTGTCTGTTATGCACTCAGACTCAGACAAACAACAAAATTCAGCTGAAAATGTTTATTCAGACCATCATAACAGGAAGTACAGCAGTGTTTACGGTGGTGTAAACACCAAAACTTTAAATAGATTCAGGATGTGAAGGTTGAGTTTTTGGATAGTAATCCAAATGGAGTAGAAACATAATTTACTGATGTATTAAGATTTTGCACTTCATGTTCTCTTCTAGGTCCTCTTTAGCTCTTGCCCCCCAGGGAGTGCTTGTCAAACAGGTACTCTGCCATCTTGTTGGTGTTGGTATCCATGCGGGTCAGGTTAGTGATGTTATCACCCAGCTTCTTGATGGCCTCCACCTGCTCGTTCAGGTAATGGGTCTCCAGGAAGTCACTAAGCTAAAACCAAGAGATAATTTATTAACTTGGAAAGACATTTTAGTTAAGTGGTAAATTTGACAGGCAGTGCTTTAACTTCTTCTTACATGAGGATCTGTGCGATCAGAGGCCAGTTTGTGCAGATCCAGCAGGGCCTGGTTGACGTTTTTCTCCAGCTGCAGGGCGCACTGCATGGCCTCCAGGCCACTTCCCCACTCATCACGCTCAGGTTTCTGCAGGAAACAAACACTTATCATTTTGAACCAGGTTTCTTCAAAGGAGTTCTTGAAATAGTGACAAGATTCTCTTTCCAGTTTGTGCTCACCTTGACATCCTGGAGGAAGATGCGTCCTCCCCTCTTGTTCTGGAAGTCCATCAGCTTCTCAGCGTGCTCCTTCTCCTCATTGCTGTTCTCCTTGAAGAAATGAGAGAAACCTGGAAGGGCCACATCATCTCTGGAGAAGTAGAAGGCCTGTTGGGAGAGACAAGGAATCAAAATGTTAATCTGTCAGCTTAAAGTATTACAAACATAAATTCCATATTACCCTGATGCATGCTCAATAATCCAGGTAGAAAAATCTAAAAAAGCTAAGTCTGCTCCTCTGGACATTCAAAAAACAAAACAAAAAACAAAACAAAGCAAAAAATTGTAGAAATAGAAATGGTAGAAATAGAATTTCTACAATTACCGGTATTATTATTATTATTATTATTATTATTATTATTGCTTTGTTTAGTTTAGTTTTATGAATGTCCAGAGGACCAGACTTAGCTTTTTTAGAAATTCCATATTATTATAATGTTTTAGCAGAAAGTTGATGTTTGTTGAAATCTGACTTTATTCATTATGTCTTAGGAGGACATTTTAAATGCATCAAATGTGAGTACCTAAATGGTTCAGAGGAACACTGTGGTCTTTTAACAATTTCATATTCAAACATTTCAGGAGTTCATTTTACCTCCAGTACAACTGGAGGGGCTGTTTTTACCCAAAAGGTGTGAGAGCAAAGTTTAAAGCCGAAGTACTTTGGTGTGTTGCTCCAACCCATTAGATGAAAAACACCTTTCAAAAGTAGCACCTTTCATTTATCTGAGTGGGGAAACTGCTGCCTACAATACTGAACTAAAGTCAAATGTCTGAGAAGTAATTCCAGCATATAAAAGGTTCCAGTCAGGTATGATGGTGTAAAGTGTGGTTTCTTACCATGGAGGTGTAGGTGTAAGAGGCAAACAGCTCCAAGTTGACCATCTTGTTGATGGCGGCCTCGCAGTCACGATGGTAGTTCTGACGCACCTGAGAATCCATTTTAACTGTTGTTTTTCTGCTTTTTCTTAATAAAACAGTAGAAAACTGTGCTGGCTGATGGCCTGAAAAGGTGGGACGAAGGAAGAAGGTCCGTTCAAACACTGCTGAAGCAAGAACTCCTTGAGGCTTCGTTCCCTGGAATGAATGGATGTGAGAGCTGCCTCTATTTATGCTCCATGGGGGCGGATCTCATGACAGACACAACATCACTTCAGAAATTTCTAAGAATTATAAAACAAAGATAAGGTAAGACTTTTAAAGTTCCAAGGAAAGGTGATGACATGATTAAATTTACATGATCCTCTCCGGCTCAATTTACTGATTTGGTTCAACTGAGACGGGGGACGGTATCGAAGCCAGGAACAGTACAAGCAATTAGCTGGTTCTACCTGGGTTTCCTGTAGTTAACTTTGTTCTTCCACACAAAGTTTATAAAATTAAATTGTTTTACTTTGTAAAGATCCACATGATTTGAAAGAGACATTTCAACTAGAATGATTTTGTCTTGCACCAAAGTGGTGGAGTGAAATATTACAAAACATACAAAGGATGAGATCTTCTGTCTCTGCTGAAATATTCATCTGTAAAAAAAAACTACCTGAAGTGTAAAAACATAAAGATTTGAGTTGAAATTTGTGCTGTATTATTAGTTTAAATCATTCTGTCAGTTTTTAACAGAGAATACATCGTAACACTGTTTTGTTGTACAGTAATTTTAGACCAGCCTATCTGAGATTCTGCATAAATTAAAGGGAAATGTGTTTTCCTTTCCAGAAACACATCATACTGTCTCATTAAATTTTTAGAAGCTTCATGTTTCAGTTGGTCTTAAGTGATGATTGTCTGCTGTTCTTGTTTACCATTTCTACTGGTGTCTTCAGTTTTCAGCCTGCATTAGAAAACACATCAGTCAAGGAAAATGTATTAAAAGTCAACCTTAAGACCATGCCCGGCAATTGCACAAAAAGACCACCTGCAAACCTACAAAGTGCACATACTGTGCATTGAACTATATCCGCATGTAGGGCAAACAGGTCTGCAGATGAAGCTATTGCTTTTGCAGTTCACACCTTCCTCAGTCATCTGGAGAAGGGAAATGTGTGAGAATGCTCTTCATTGACTACAGCTCAGCATTCAACACCATAATCCCCTCCAAACTGGTCTCCAAGCTGACCATCCTGGGCCTGGAGAAGTCCATCTGCCTCTGGATACTGGACTTTCTCACCAACAGAACACAGGCAGTGTGAATTGGCAGACACTTCTCCTCCACACTAGTCTTCAGCACTGGTACACCTCAGGGCTGTGTCCTCAGTCCACTCTTGTACTTTCTCTTCACGCATGACTGTACTATCAGGTAGCATACAGTTCAAATGTCATCTTCAAAATCACTAATGACACCAACATCTTAGACTTCATCACTGGTACAGGAGCGATACAGGAGCCTGCCATCACACACGGAAAGACTCAAAGACAGTTATGACCCACAAGCTGTCAAATTACTGAAATTGTGACAAGAATACTGAACTACTGATAACATTTAACTAAACCACATTTGTGACATACAGTAATATGTTTACTGCTGCTGCACTATGTTGCTGTATCATATATACCTTACTATCATAATACATCCATCCATCCATTCATTGTGTTCCACTTGTTCCAAAGTTAGGTTGCTGGGACAGCAGCTTGAGCAGGGAGGTCCAAATATCTCTTTCCACAGCCACCTCTTTCAGTTCTTCTGGGAGGATTACAAGGCATTCCCAGGCCAACCCAGAGACATAGTCTCTCCAGGGTGTCCTGGGGTTTCCCGCGGGTCTTCTGTCAGTCTGACATGCCCGAAGCACCTCCCTAGGGAGGTGCCCAGGGAGCATCCTTACCAGATGTCCTAACCACCTCAACTGGTTCTCTCGATGTGGAGGAGCAGCGGTCGTACTCAGAGTTTCTCCCGGATAACTGAACTTCTCACCCTGTCTCCAAGGGAGAGTCCAGCTACCCTACAGAGAAAACTAATTTCAACTGCATGTAGGGACTGAGAGAAACGCAATTTCAATCCTGTGTGTCCTGTACATATTGCAGTTCTGACAATAAAGTTGACTTTGACTTTGATGTATCCAAGATCTCATTATTTGGTCACTACTCAGAGTTTGTGACCATAGGTGAGGGGAGGAATGCAAGCCAGTACCCCCAAATAGACTGTACCAGGGAAATTAAGGAAAATGATGCCCCTATGATTAGAGCACACCTTCTGGTCACCCTTTTTGAAGATGGGAACCACTACCCCAATCTGCCAAATCAGTGGCACTGCCCCTGATGTCCATACGATGTTGCAAAGGTATGTCAACCAAGACAGCCCTAAAACATTCAGAGCATTAAATAAATCAGGGTGAATCTCATCCATCCCTGGAGCCCTGCCACCGTGGAGCTTTTTAACTACCATGGTGACCTCAACCATGGTTATGGACAGACCATCCCCAAAGTCCCTTGACTTTTTCCATGGAAGATGTGCTGGTGGGATTGAGCAGGTCCGAGAAGTATTCCTTCCACCTCCCGATAATATCACTGGTTGAGGTCAATAGCACCCCACCTTCACTGAACACAGTGTTAGTAAAGAGCTTTTATCCCCTCCTCAGCTGCCTGATGTTTGCCAGAATCTCCTCAGATCTGTCAGAGCTTGTTCACGAGTGAGGGAAGAATGGAGAATGAGATTGACAGACTGATTGAGTCCGCAATTAAGACTTTCCTTTTTAATGAAACCTATAGTTAGGATCGGTTTGGGTTTCCTGAGCTGTCCCTTAGTTGTGCTGCTATAGGCTTAGACCACAGGGGGACAAACTGACCACATTATTTCACTCTTCTATTGTCTTTACTTACTCTGCTCAACTTGTTTTGTATTTGTAAATATTTTTTCTATCCTTAACATGTGTTTTTGTCTTTCAGGTATACCTGGACCTATATTAGGACCTACCATTGTGTGTTCGCTTGTCTCTCCTTTCTGTTCTCTCAAACCTTGCCGGTCAAAGCAGATGGCCACTTGTCCTGAGCCTGGTTCTGCTGGAGGTTTCTTTCTTTTAAAAGGAAGTTTTTCCTTCCCATTGTTGCCATTGTGCTTGCTCAGGATAGGAGACTGCAACAAAGTGAATATTGAACATGTCTGCTGGCTTCTTTAGATAGAGAACTTTACTAATTGGCTTTTCTATGTATGTGAATGCTCCTGTAAAGTGCCCTGAGACAACTTTGTTGTGATTTGGCGCTATATAAATAAACTGAATTGAGTTGAATTGACTTTGAGGATAGCCACTGCAAGAAGTACCGACAACCTTACGATCACAACTCCAGGCAGCCACTTCAACAAATGAGATGCAGAACATGGCCAGTGGAAAAACTCAATGCCCCTCAATGCCCCACCTCAGCTGGGATGCAGTTAAAACTCTCCCAGAGGCGCAAGTTGAAGATCTTTTTGATGGATTCTTCTGCCAGGCATTCCCAGCAAATCCTCACTTCAGGTTTGGGTCTACCGGGCCCGCCCAGCATTTTCCACCACCATCTGATCCAACTCACTACCAGGTGGTGATCAGTTGACAGCTCAGCTCCTCTCTTCACCTAAGCATCCAAAACAAATGGCCGCAAATCAGATGACACAACTATAAAGTAAATCATTGATCTACAACTTAGGGCAGCCTGTTGCCAAGTGCACTTATGGACACCCTTATATTTGAACACGGTGCTCGTGATAGACAAACTATGTTTAGCAGAAGTCCAACAACAGAACATTGCTCAAGTTCAGTTTAGGGAGGCCGTTCCTCCCTCTCATGCTCCACACACTCAGTAACTCCTTTCTCCTGACATCTGTAACCCCACCTGAACAAACACATGCTTAAAGTGGACTGTTCACTGCAATCCTTTTGTCTTTTGTTATGAATTTCTGCTTAAATTATTTTAATAATGTACAATGCATTTTTTAAAAATCTATGTATACTTGTTTTTCCAGTTCATTACTATGATTTTAACTGTTTAAAGTTGTTGTTAGGTGATGTTGGATCTTTTGAAAGGTGTCCATAAAAATGTATTTAAGTATTATTGTTGTTATTATTATTATTAGTCATATTTGTTTTAGTGTCCAAATATTTACTTCAAAAACAATGTAGTCCAAATCGGCTGTGTACTGTAAATATTTACACAGAGTTACATTAATGGGAAACAGAACAGTTTTCTTGGTAACAGCAAATACGTTGATCCTCAGATCCAGGAGGAACAATGCTGGTTCTGTCCAGGCTGTGGAACACTGGACCAGCTCTTTACTCTGACTAGGGTCCTCGAGGAGTCATGGAAGTTTGCCCTTCCAGTCTACATGTGTTTTGTGGACTTGGAAATGGCTTTTGACCACATTTCTTGGGGAAAACTGTGCGGGGTACTTCGTGAGTATGGGATTGGGGGCTTATTTTTTACAAGTGGTGTGAAAGTTTGGTTCACATTGCCTGTTGTAAGTCAGACCCCTTCAGGGTGGGAGCTGGTCTCAGCCAGGGCTGCCCATTTTCACTGACACTGTTCATAACTTTTATGGACAGAATTTCTTGGTGCAGCCAGGGGGTGGAGAGAGTGCAGTTCAGTGGCCTCAGTATTCCATCTCTGCTCTTTGCAGATGATGTGGTTCTGTTGGCGTCATTGTGCCGTGATCTTCAGCTCTCACTGGAGCAGTTCGCAGTTGAGTGTGTAGCGACTGGGATGAGAATCAGCATCTCCAAATCTGAGGTCATTGTCCTCAGTCAGAAAAGGGTGGATTGCTCTCTTCAGGTCGACGGTGAGGTTCTGCCTCAAGTGGAAAAGTTCATGTATCTTGGAGTTTTGTTCACGAGTGAGGGAAGAATGGAGCCTGAGATTGACAGAGGGATTGGTGCAGCATCTGCACATTGTGGACTTTGTACTGGTCCATTCAGGTGAAGAGAGAGCTGAGCTGTAAGACAAAGCTCTCTGTTTACCAGTCAGTCTATGTTCCCACCCTCACCTATGGTCATGAACTCTGGGTAGTGACTGAAAGAATGAGATCATGGATACAGATGGTTGAAAGGGGTATCCTCCGCAGGGTAGCTGGACTCTCCTTTAGAGATAGGGTGAGAAGTTCAGTTATCCAGCTCCTCCACGTTGAGAGGAGCCAGTTGAAGTGGTTAGGGCATCTGGTAAGGATGCTCCCTGTGCTCATACCTAGGGAGGTGCTTCGGGCATGTCCGACTGGGATGAGACCCCGGTGAAGACCCAGGACACGTTGGAGAGACTATGTCTCTCAGTTAGCCTGGGAATGCCTTGGGGTTCTCCCAGAAGGGGTGGCTGTGGAACGAGACATCTGGACCTCTCTGCTCAAGCTGCTGCCCCCAAGACCTGACTTCAGAACAAGTAGAAGATGATGAATGGATGGACAACAGATATGGATCAGTTTTAGTATAAAGTATAAAGTGTGATGCAGGGGAAACATCTGAATAAGGTTCAATGATCACAGGATTGTCAGCAGCTTTTGGAAAGTTTCATTTGTGCTGTGTCATGGTACAAGATGAGTCAGCATCAGGTTCAGCAGCAGTTTGTGCTGTGTCATTGTTATGACTCAGCAATTCCTCAGCCTTCCAGCCATTCTTCCTGTTACTTTGTTCTGTTTTAGTTCAGATGATCTCTCTCTGGATGGTGACCAGTTGGTGAATGGTGTTGATGAGGGAGTGTTCAGATCAGCTTTCAGCTTCTGTGGCGTTCTCAGCATCCTTGTGAGTTTCACAGAGGCTGACATCCCTGCTGCTTGAATTTTAATCTAATCAGAAACAACTGCAGAGAATTTTGTCTGTAAACAGAGGCACATTGGTAGCAGGTGTGTGTAACTCATCTCACGAGTGCTAGAGTTGTGTTCACCAGCTGCACAGGTTATCTCTACTGATAGAAAAACACTTGGGAGTAATGTCTGGGTCTAAAACCAGGCTGATGATATTTAAAGTTAATCATAATAATGATTAAAAAGAAGGTTCAAAGCAGCCTGTTATTTCAAAGGCGTATGTACTCCAGTAGATTGAACAATAAATGTGGGGGGCAGCTGCTGAGGTGGGCGCAAAACAATCCAAGTAGAAGACAATGTAGACAGAGGTGGACAACAAATGTGCACAGCCAGGAATGAGTTTTATTTATTTATTCAGATTAATTCAAAACATGATCAAAAGAATGAAGATGTAGATGAAATACTATGCAAATAAATTGCAAGAAAGAAAAAATATATATGCAAATAAATTGCAAGAAAGAAAAAATATATAGTAAAGGACAAGTCTTATATTTTAGTGCTGTGATTAATGCAATGCTTTATGACACTATTTCTTAGTTTTGTCATTTGCAGGTTTTGCAGTAGAGGGGGAACCAAGATGGCGTCTACCTAAATGGACGTGTGTTTTTCACTCGGTCAGGTAATCTAGGTGGGATTTTTGGTTAAACAACCAATGTTATACTCTGTTCCTGTACCAGGTTGCACATAAAATATTGCCTTACAAACTGAAGGAATGTTACGTTGAATGGGTAAACGAAGAGGCAGGAAAACCTTGTCTATGTCTATGGAGGATGCTAGTAGCTGTGACATAAACACCCCGACGGAGAGCCAGTCTGTAGAAGAGTGAGAAATGGAGGACGTGAGCTGGTTTGAAACTTATCAAAATCCTTCACAAGTGTGCCTTGCAACGTCTCTGCCTGATTCACTGCTGATTCACCCCAATGAAAAAGGTAAAGTTTGGTGGGGGTGAAAATGCAGAAATTTTGGAAGCAATCCACATGCTCTCAGAGAAACAAGATGAAACTTTTCGCACAGTCTCCACCATAAAAACAAACAAACAACTGAATCACCCTCATTGCAGATGGAGAAGATTACAACAACAGTCCAGCAACTTACTTTAGACATTAACCAACAAAAAGAATCTCTGGATGCCATGAAGAAGGTAATTCAGTAACTAAAAGCAGAGAATGAGATGTGCTGTAGGAGTGTCAGATAGCTTCAAAGTGGAGGTTGGATTGCATCAAGGATCGGCTCTGAGCCCCTTTCTGTTTGCTCTGGTGATGGACCGACTAACAGATGAGGTCAGGCAGGAATCCCCATGGACTATGATGTTTGCAGATGACATTGTGATCTGTGGTGAGAACAGGGAACAGGTGGAAGAGAACTTGGAGAGGTGGAGGTATGCACTTGAAAGAAGAGGAATGAAAGTCAGCCGTAGTAAGACAGAGTACATGTGTGTGAATGAGAGGGAGGCCAGTGGAACAGTGAGGCTACAAGGAGCAGAGGTCACAAAGGTGCAGGACTTCAAGTACTTGGGGTCCACTGTCCAGGAAAATGGGGAATGTGGTAAAGAGGTGAAGAAGAGAGTCCAGGCAGGATGGAGTGGATGGAGAAAAGTTTCAGGAGTGATTTGTGACAAAAAGGTGTCAGCAAAGGTCAAAGGAAAAGTTTACAAGACAGTGGTGAGACCAGCTATGTTGTATGGTCTGGAGACAGTGGCATTGACAAAAAGACAGGAGAAAGAACTGGAAGTAGCAGAAATGAAGATGCTGAGGTTCTCCTTAGGAGTGACAAGGATGGATAAGGGGGCAATCTATTTTTTCAAGGGGGCATATTTTTTTCAACAAACATTTTATTTGCTTCAAGTTGAACAGCGGCTCTGTGACCACTCCTAATACAGTGCTGTGAAGAAACAATCTCAATAAAATCACAAAATCTAAACAAAAAAAGAAGAAAAAAGAACAAGACAACCCAACCTGTAGTGCTGTGTTCATTCAATTAAAAGTCAAACATAAGCATAAACATACAGTGATAAATATAAGCACTAGTGTCAGGCTGAACACTGTGACTGAAGTCAACATTCATGCTAAGAGGTTTAACTACAACAACTGGGGAGCACAAGGAGCAAAACAAAGAAGTTTTACTCTTCTGCCTGCAAGAAACACCATTTTATGTGTGAGGGAAACGGGGTGGGGGAAACTAGAAAGGGGTTTACTCCACCTTTAGTAGAGTGGCAGTCGGCGTGTAGTGTGTGAAACCTTCTTAAAACACTGTCCTTCCATTCATTCCTAAATTTCCGAGTCAAGTCCTTCTCAAATGTTATTGTTGACGTCGTCACTCACGTTTCTTCCGACTGGCTGAGCACTGCTCGGTTCTGCTCCTTGCGCTCCCTAGCTGCTGTAGCTAACCCTCCTAGCATGAATGTTTACTCCAGAGTTGACTTCAGTGCTTACGTTTCCTACTGAAATGGATGGTGCCGCTTCCTGTCCGCTCTCATTTATTCCACTGTCAGTGTCATTTGTTGTCCTCTTGTTTTTTGGGAAAAAATTCCAAATATCCCTGATACACGGAGAATGGTGAGCGTGGCTGTTTCTGTTTGAAAACAGCTAGTTTGCGCATTAAGTCGGTGACCTGCCCCCCTCAAACTGTAGTTGGCTAGAATGTTGCCTTGGCTTCATTGATTGGTTGAATTGTATGACTGACAAACAGAGATAGGAAAAATAGAAAGATGTACACTCAGAGATTAAAAACAAACAAACAAAAAACTTCCCGTCGTCCAGTCGGGGGGGTGGCACAGCTGACTCTGTGGGGTGGCAATGTCCCTCAATGCCCGCCTATGCAGCCGTGCCTGCACTGAGACAAGTCCGGGATGCTGTCTGGAGAGAAGCTAAAGGCTCACGGTTTCTTCTCGACAACAGATTGAGGATCACAGAGGTACTATCTCAAAAAGAATGAGAAGTTAGAGAGAAGCTTTGGCCCCTGGTGAAGAAGGGACGAAGGCCAGAGATGAGGGGAAGAAGGCTTTCTTCCGTGGCCCGTCTGTGTTTATAAATGAAAAAAAAAGGACTGTCCAGAGGTACCGGTAACCTGAGAACACACTCATGCTCTCAAATTATTGAGATTACGTGAGGTTGCCATGAGGGCAATTTATTGCTTGTGTTGTATTTCTTTTATTTTCATTTATATTATTCACTCTGGAAATCTTATGTTCACATTCAGGATCTAGAATTTCTCTTCTTTACACAAGTATCTTTATATTAGTGTTATTTAGTTTTTTACGGTGTTTCCTGTTTTTTTAGAAACATTATAGTGTTATGGTTCCCTTATAAATCAGTCACTCGGTGCAACACATGACTATGGGAATTGCGCCGCCGCGCAGTTCACCTGAAGTAATACAATCACGCCTCG
>JBBPBX010043254.1:0-13863 GCA_038048925.1 Garcialebias charrua | reverse complement strand
AGCTCAGCCAGAGACGGACGTTTCAATCTCCGCTTTGTTCGACTTGTGTCGCAGAACGGCGGACACGCTGCGTATCAGCTGGCCAGAACCCCCACCTCACCAACAGGCAACGAGGTTGGCGGGGAATTATTTCTACGCAAAGCAGCAGTCGGCCACGAGGCACAGGATGCCGATTTTTCCGGATTTCCTGACGGAGCTCACTCGCACCTGGGCTGAACCCAGAGCTCCCATGCTGTTGCCACTCTCACAGTTCCTCGACTTCGCCGGAATGGAGGCAGCAGGAATCGCCAATGTCCCACAGATGGAAGACACGCTGGCGGATCACCTGGCCCCTAGGACGTCGGGCGCGAAGCCGACTCTGCCCAGCAAGGCCGGCCACGGAAAAGTGATTTGACTCCTTCACAGATTATTGTATTTCTGGATGTACAGGTCAACACCATTTTGTACAGAGCACGGCTTTCAGAAAAGCAAATCTCTTCCATCCGACTCTGCCTGGCACGCTTCCAGCTGGACCAGAGAGTGCCCCTGAAACTCTGCCAGCACCTACTGGGTCTCCTGGCAGCAGCCATTCCCTACGTTCCTCAAGCATTATTAAAAATGCAAGCTCTGCAGGTATGGCTAAACAAACAAATGCGTCCTGCCTCCCTCAGGCGAGCAGGGAAAATACTGATCAGCCCAGAGTGCATGTCAGTCCTGGAACCCTGGAGGGATCCCTCTGTGTTCACAGCAGGCGTCCCGCTGGGACGAGTGCTGTCTCGTGTGGTGATCACAACAGAAGCTTCAAAGGGAGGTTGGGGAGCATTTTGCAGGAACCAGAATGCCCAAGGGCTCTGGAAACAGCAGGATGTGAGACTCCACATCAACTTCCTGGAATTGAAGGCTGTATTTCTGGCTGTTCATTCATTCATTCAACCTTTATTTAGTCAGGTAAATCTTTTGAACCTCATGGGCTCATTTACGAAAGCAACCTGCTAAAACTAAAGAACAATGAACACAGCAATGGTAGAATTTCCTTAAACAATAAACAATAAACAAACAAACAATAAACAATAGAAAACAAAAGAGAGAGAGAAAAAAAAAAAATATATATATATTAGTGCATTAACAGAATAACCGAGTTTTTGACAGATCGAGTGCTTTGACTTCTTTCGAGGCTTTTTTGGAAACCTCGACTACCCGTAGTGACGTCATCACGTGATAAAAACAGAGCGTGGGGTAGCTTTTAGCTTTTAGTAGACGCTACAAAATGGATTCCTTTGTGCGCACGGATCTATGAAGCTGGTCCAGTCTTGTCAAAAAGGTAAAACAGTTTATAATTTTATAAATTGCGCCACTCATTGAAACATCCTGTTGACGTTCTTTTGCTATGAACACCGTAGTAGATTGTTGTGACAGCAGAGGGCAGTGTTGCAATGCAGGTCCCATATATAACACGGTCGAAACGGCTTCATCTCTCTCGTTTAACAAAGAAAAAGAAACAAATATTCATCTCTCTAGAGCTATTAAAAATCTATAAACACAATCTCTAAAAGTAAACCTAAATTGCACAGCTGCAGGCGGTGGTGCGGTGTGGCTGTGGCCCCATTTGTTTTTTAAGTTTCGGTTTTCATCGCCTTATACTTTCACTTTTAATATTATTAATATAACTAATAGTTTTGTTTTTCCTGTGACTTATGTGCAGTATGATAAATGATAGGAGCATAATAAATGCTCCCAATGCTTTGTTGGTCTTTTTTTTCTTTTTGTAAAGACGTTTTTAGGCATTTATATTTATTTATTTATTTTGCATCGTAAGACACTGTGACGTCATCGGCTACTCGAGCGTCGTTCGAGTTTTTTTATGTTAATGTCGAGGTTAAAAATTATGTACTCGTTCAACCCCTAATATATATATATATATATATATATATATATATATATATATATATATATATATATATATAATATATATATATATATATATATATATATAATATATATATACATATTTTTTTTTTTAACAAAGTATCAAAAAACTAGCAAAACATTATAAGGTATATGTATAAAATCAAAGACAGGAACAAATCTGCATTGGTTTTTGCCAGGATTCCAACAGATTCTGAAAACCATTTAGAGAAGTCAAGTTCGAAAGCTTCAGATCTTTTTGTAAGATATTCCATGAAGCAGGAGCGGAGTAGGAGAAGGCCCTTTTTCCAAGTTCAGTCCTCACTGACGGAACACTGCAGGTAATCATGTCCTGAGAGCGCACGCTGTAGCTGCACTCACGCAAAGACATGTAGGAGGAGATGTAAGAGGGCAGCAGACCAAGAAGTGATTTGAAGATGAAAATGTACCAGTGGAAGAGTCTGCGTGAGGTTAATGATGTGAAGCACTTTTACAAAAAGGGACTGATTACAAAACAACATGTCCTGATAAAATCAGACAACAGAACAACTGTGTCCTTTATCAACAGAGAAGGGGGGACAAGGTCCCGACCCCTCCTCAGCCTGACACACAAACTGCTCACGTGGTGCAGCCCCAGAATATTGTCACTGAGAGCGACACACATCCCGGGCGAGCTAAACCACGGGGCAGACGCCCTCTCAAGAGGGCCACTGCTAGCCTCAGAGTGGAGACTGAATCCACGTATCTTGGACCAGATCTGGTCACGATACGGGCGGGCATCCGTAGATCTGTTCGCCTACAAAACCAGCACGCACTACGGCCTGTACTTCTCACTGAAGGAAACAGATGTTCCACTGGAAACAGACGCTCTGGCCCACAGCTGGCCAGCAGGGGTGCTATATTACATGTTTCCCCCCTTCCCTCTGATCCAGGTGACGCTGGAACGTGTACGGAGGGGAGCTCTCTCCCTGATCCTCATAGCTCCCAGATGGCCACAGAAACCGTGGTTCCCAGAAATTATTTCACTGTTATCAGGGACACCATGGCAGCTGCCCCCCCACAGGGACCTGCTGACACAGGCCCACGGGTAGCTCCTTCACCCACGTCCAGAACTGTGGCAGCTCTCAGCTTGGCTGCTGAGAGGAACAGGCTGATGGCCTCCGGCCTCCCCAGTAATGTCATATACACGATACAGGGAGCGAGAGCCCAGTCAACCCAGACTCTCTACGCTCGGAAATGGCGTGTTTTTGAGGCCTGGTGTGTGGAAAGGAATATTATTTCATATTCCTGTGACCTGGTCCAGCTCTTCACCTTTTTACAGGACCTGCTGGAAAAAGGCCGTTCATTTCCCACCATTAAGGTGTTTTTGTCAGCCATCTCGGCGTGCCATGAAGGCTGGGGGGGTAAAACACCCAGTGCCCACCCTCTCATGATACGTTTCATGAAGGGCGCACTGAGGAAAAGGCTCCCCAGCAGAACTCTGGCCCCAGACTGGGACCTTCAGTTAGTCCTGGATGCTTTGTGTGAGCCTCCATTTGAGCCTCTCAGTAGCATTAAGATAGACTTGTTATCTTATAAAACTGCTTTGCTCTTGGCTCTCTACTCAGCTAAACGTGTAGGTGACCTCCATGCTTTATCTGTGCACCCAATGTGTACCAGGTTTGCCCCTGACAGGTCAAAGGTCACCTTGCGTCCTATCCCCGCATATGCATCAAAAGTTCCAACTCTAAATCCCAGAAGTCTGGACTTTGAGCTCTCTGCGTTTCTTCCCCAACCTCTCCTCACTGAGGAGCAGAGAAGGTTGAATGCACTCTGTCCTGTCAGGGCCTTGAGTGTTTACATCAACAGAACAGTCAGTTGGAGGAAAACAAACCAACTGTTTGTATGTTTTGCCAACCCTGCTGTTGGAAGAGCCCTTTCAAAACAACGCCTCTCACACTGGGTGACTGAGGCCATTAAAAGGGCGTACAGCAGCAAAGGTCAACAGGTGCCCTCTGGGGTACACGCCCATTCCACTCGGGGCCTAGCTGCCTCATGGTCTCTTTTTAAGGGCGTGCCAGTGGCAGACATTTGTGCTGCTGCAAACTGGAGTTCCACAAACACGTTTGCAAAACACTACAGTTTGGATGTCACTGCATGTGACATCACTCAGGCTGTACTCTCTAACACACAGTAGAGATCAGCCAAAATACCTAAAGTATAAAGGCAGATGTTCTCACAAGCATGCATTTTTACTGAGCATTTTCAAAGGACGTGAATGAATTACGTTCCCATAGTCATGTGTTGCACCGAGTGACTGACTGATAAGGGAACTGAAAGTTATGCAACATAACTCATGTTCCCTGAAAGAAGGGAACGAGGTGCAACATATGTTTGCCCTTTTCAATGCCCAAGCTCGGTGAAGTGCACTTGAAGAAAGTAGGATGGGCACACGCGTCTTTATACCAAGAGGGCGGGGCCTTTGTGGTGACGCTGACTCCCAACTTCCTCGTTCAAGGTGTGATTGTATTACTTCAGGATAACCGCGCGGTGGCGCAATTCCCACTGTCATGTGTTACACCTCGTTCCCTTCCTTCAGGGAACATGAGTTATGGTGCATAACTTTCAGGTTTTCACTTTGTTAATAGGTCTTCTTTGTTCAAATTTTTTATTACTATTATTCCTGTTTAAAATGTTATAAGTAGTGAAAATGTAAGGCAAAAAAAAAAAGAAAAATGCTGGTTTACCAGGTGTTAACCAATTTTAAACGGTTGTTAATCACCACCTCGTTCTTGGTGACTCTTCTTCAGCACATCTTAAACCACTTATACCGTATATATTTTGTCTGTATTCCTTAGTATTAGGTTTTAAAGTTCTTTGGTTTTAATGTTTAACTCTCTTAACGTGAACACTTTGAATGTCAACGCTATTAGGGATATAACTAAAAGAAAAGCAGTTTTTTTTATTTAGCAGAAGAATTGAGTCAGATTTAATTTTACTTCAAGAAACTCATTCCTGTGAATCAGATATTACATTTTGGAAATCACAATGGGGAAATGCAGCTTATTTTAGTCATGGGTCTAACCATTCGGCTGGGGTATTAAATCTATTACACAAATTTAAAGGGGATGTCCTAGAACCAGTGCCTTCTGAGGATGGTAGGTGGATGATATTAATTAAACAAGATAATGCCTCCTTTATTATTTGCAACTTATATGGCTTTACCTCAAAAGAAAAAAAACATGAAGCTTTCAAATGTAGACCAAATAAAGGAATTAAAGAAACATACAGATAAGCGTTAGTGGTTTTTAATGTTTACTACTGCACCTGCAATAGGTCAACAATGGCTCCACGCTCAAAATGTCCTTGTGAAGACCAGCAGTGATGGTGGGCTCATTCCGGTCATCAGGATGTCGTGGGTCAAAATGCAGGCTGTTCAGCGTTCTCCTGGAAAACTTTTCGACGCCGATGTCATGCCTTAAATGACACCAACATGAGAAATGTGGTTGATATCAAACACATATCAGCAAATCTGTACAAGTGTTTTTAAAAAATGTCCAAAAACTATTCCAGATCTTACAATTGTAGAAAACATTTAAAACCGTACATATGTCATTGCATTTATTTCTTATCTAGTGCCAGTAGAAATCAACAATAATTAACACAATACAATAAACTACAATTGTACAATGTTGAATAGATTTTTGACTGGAATAAGACAAAATAAGTGATATTGTATTATTCCAGTTGTTGTTGAAGTTTGACTGAAAGTCACCTTTCTGGGTATTTGTGTTATAAGCTTAATATGAAATTTCTTCAGGAACACTGATTAAACTCACTTTAAAACTTGCAGCTCATCCAAGTAGCAGGTGCAGTTTGTTTTTGGGCTGGTCCCTTCCATGTACAAGGTAACTGGGTGCAGGTTGGTTTTGAGTGTGTTTCCAACCCCCCACAACTGGTATTTCTCCATCTCAAACAACAGTGCAGCTGCATGGTTGCAGCCACCTCCTTGTCTGCAAAAACAATATACAACCATATCATATGTGTCATTATGGAATTCACATGTAAAATATATTGTTTGTAATATATTTAAGATTTTCACACATTTAACTTTACGTCTAATAAAGTGTAAACTGTATAAACAGTGTGTCAAAAGTGTAATAGTAAATACGTTATGAAGCATAATTAATTTTTCCTAGGAAAGCCAATAAATGTATCTCTTGGGATAGTTCTTATTTTTCACATCACAACTTCACTAATTGTCTCAGGTTTAATTTAAGACATAGTTTACAGAAATCAAATAATAAATAAGGACGCTACGAACATTTGTGTGACTGACTCAAACGTCATGTTTTTGTTTACATACTGTGCTAATACTGACGGCTCTTATGAAGACATGGCGCTAGTTATAGCAGCTAACAGAAGATGTTAAACCTGTAACAATAACCAAATCAGTCTAAATATCAGAAGTATTGGTGTGAGAAATTTAAAACATTTATTTCTGACGCTTGGATATAAAGGTTGTTGACAACTACAAAGAGTTAACTCACCCTGCTGGACATTCGCAAAAAGCCTGAAGGATTTCCTCATTTTCCATCAGCGCACACAATCACCTCCTCTCGTATCTGCGGCACAATGTTCAGGCATTTTGACCAGTGGTTGTTCACTATTTTAAGAAAACAAGCTTCTAAATTACAACTCGCTATCATTACGAAGCTCCTCGGCTCCGGCTCCGGCTCCTTCCTACTAGCCCCAACTTCCGTTTTCGATTTGCCCTAGCATTTTGCCGTCCAATCAGAACGCTCATTTCAGGCGAGCTTTGCGTGATGACGTCAACTGGTAAAAGGTCTATTCATATACCTCCTCATACGTCATTGTGCATGTGCACTCGCATTTTTCTAGAATTTACCGGAACCTGGGGCTAACGCAGCCACACGATTGGAGTGTTTTCATTACGGCCAACGGTCGCGATGGGGAAATATGACTTTTATTGTGTTTATAATTGTTCGAGGCAACGTAAACGAGTGAAAGAAGAAGATGAGACTTGTTCGTTTTACCAAGACCCTCTAGGAAAGTCGAGTAAAGCGACTAAAAGAAGGAAGTTGTGGCTTCAAGCGCTTCGCCGGCAGGACTTCACCCCGACACAAAACAGCAACGTGTGTAATCGGCATTTTTTATCTGGCATGGCCATTAATGATCTGAACTCCGTGGATTACGTTCCTACATTACATCTTGGATATGGGAAACAGACAAAACAGAGAACAACCTCCCGCAGCAGAATGCTACTGGACAGTTGATAAGCTAGCAGCTAGCTAGTTCTACTAGACCTCGCTGTACCTTAGTCCACTGCCTGTGTTGAAGTTTCAACCTACGACATGCAAGGATATTCTTCCTTCATCCCCCCTGAAGAAATAACAGGTGAGTAAAATGTCATCAAACATGCAGCTCTATAAAAATGAACAGACCACTGCACTGTTAGCCTGTAATCATTTGAACTCTTTCTGCGTTGAAAAAATATACTGTAGTAGTTTCCACAAGACAAACATGTTTTATTATCATTATTTGAGGTCTGACAGCACTGCATCTTTGAAAACATTTCAGCCATTTCTCTGTTTCTGTAAGTTATTCACACAGTTTTGCTGGGAACATCGGTGACATGCTGTCACAGAAAAAAAATAGCAATCCTGTCATCAGTGTGTATAAGCATACAGTTTAACTATACATAAGACTGTTTTGTTTATTGTCAAATATGAATTAATACTTTCTTTGTTTTACAGCAGCAACTGGCCACCAACTCCTTGCTGACAAAGGGTTTGATGTTAAGTCAGAGGTGGAAAAAGGGAAGCTAGTCTGAACCTGCCCCATTTTCTGCATCCAGCATCCAGACACAAGCAGTTCACTGAGGAAGAGGTATGCATTGTACAAGGAGTGTTGTGGCTTTTTGAAGCACTAATTGCAATGAAGTAAAAATATCTTTGTAAGTACAAGTGTTTCCGGCAACGTGTAACTGGCCCGGCGGGGCACAAAGATTCGCTTGCCCGCTGGTCCGACACGTATAGACCTGTCAGGCCTGTCATGATCCAAATACTGTATATATATTTTAAATAAATTCTGTCGACGTGACATCACATTGGTTGACGTTTTTGAAGGACATCACGCTAATCCAATGAAAACTCACAGCACTCCTCAGCTGGCTCAGTCATTCCCTCCCCATTTAGACCAAATTTATATACTGTATTCAAATCCATGTTTATTACAGTAATTGATTAATGAAATAGTCCACACATCCCAAAACAGACATTGATTGTAATAATAATAATAATAATAATGAATTCAATTTATAACGCACTTTTCATTAATGAAAATCTCAAAGTGCTACAAGGTGCAACAGAAATTAAATGTCAGTAAAACAGTAATAAAACAAGTAAAATCAATAACAGTATCAACTAAGATCAAAAGTAGAATCATGAGGAGGCAGAGTATGCTCGGTTGAAAAGAAAGGTCTTCAAGCCGCTTTTGTAGTACATTTAATTTAGAAATGAACACACCAACCTTTAAATATAAAGCAACAGTGCTCTAATTTGACTTTTAGTGAAGTGGAACTTTTGTTTAGTTAAATTTTTTAATCTGTTAATATACAAATGCTGTTTTAGTCACATTTTAGGATTTTGATGACTTAGCACCAGAACCCCATAAACATTAAACGGTCTAAAGTCTCCAAGTTGTCAGAAAAGGCATAATTAATATATATATATATATATTAGCAGGTTACTTTCTGTCCTTGTAGGCAGCTGTCCTTTAACAAGTGAAATGATCAATATAAACACATCTTCTGGTATGTGTTGTTTCTGTTTGTGACTTATATAAGTAATGTGTGTGCAACAATGGAATGTAATAATTGAATTAAAAATGAAACCATTTCAGTAAAGCACCGTTTATTTTCTTACCCAAAAAAATCTGGTAGAAATATCTTGATAACGTGCAAACTTCAGATGTATTTAATCAGTATCTTTAAACATCATATCAAAATGAGAAACGCTTCTGTTGTAATCATCTTGACGTGCAAAAACAGTAGCATAATTTTTTTCTGTGTTTGAGCCATTCTTCACTGCACAACAGTTTGTGTGTTTTTGCCTCAATTAAATCTGATTGTGCTTGTGAGACATTTAAAGATGTTTTGAACTTCTGGCAGGACTCTCTGATGCTGTGGAGACTGGACAGGGGCCGCGGTCGTCAGCGTCATCTGCTGGAGAGTCTGGATCGAGAACTGCAGCAAGGGGCACAGCATACCTCAAAAGAAAAAAACATGAAGCTTTCAAATGTAGACCAAATAAAGGAATTAAAGGAACATACAGATAAGCGTTAGTGGTTTTTAAAGTTTACTACTACAACCTGCAATAGGTCAACAATGGCTCCACGCTCAAAATATCCTTGTGAAGACCAGCAGTGATGGTGGGCTCATCAGGATGTCGTGGGTCAAAACACAGGCTGTTCAGCGTTCTCCTGGAAAACTTCTCGACGCCGATGTCATGCCTTAAATGACACCAACATGAAAAATGTGGTTGATATCAAACACATATTAGCAAATCTGTTTGTAGAAGTGTTTTTTTTAATGTCCAAAAACTTTTCAAGATCTTACAATTGTAAAAAAAAAATTAAAACCGTACATATGTCATTGCATTTATTTCTTATCTAGTGCCACTAGAAAACAACAATAATTAACACATTACAATAAACTACAATTGTACAATGTTGAATAGTTTTTTGACTGGAATAAGACAAAATAAGTGATATTGTATTATTCCAGTTGTTGGTGAAGTTTGACTGAAAGTCACCTTTCTGGGTATTTGTGTTATAAGCGTAATATAAAATTTCTTCAGGAACACTGATTAAACTCACTTTAAAACTTGCAGCTCATCCAAGTAGCAGGTGCAGTTTGTTTTTGGGCTGTCTCTTCCATGTACAGTACAAGGGTGCAAGTTGGTTTTGAATGTATTTCCAACATGGTTGCAGCCACCTCCTTGTTTGCAAAAACAACATACAACCATATTGTATGTGTCATTATAAAATTCACATGCAAAATATATGGTTTGTAATACATTTAAGATTTTTACACATTTTACGTCTAATAAAGTGTAAGCTGTACAAACAGCGTGTCAAAAGTGCAATAGTAAATACGTTATCAAACATAATTAAATTTTCCTAGGAAAGCTAATAAATGTATCTCTTAGGATAGTTATTATTTTTCACATCACAACATCACCAATTGTCTCAGGTTTAATTTAAGACATAGTTTACAGAAATCAAATAAGAAATAAGGACGCTACGAACATTTGTGTGACTGACTCAAATGCCATGTTTTTGTTTACATACTGTGCTAATACTGACGGCTCTTATGAAGACATGGCGCTAGTTATAGCAGCTAACAGAACACGTTAAACCTGTAAAGAAAAAAAAAACTGTAACAATAACCAAATCAGTCTAAATATCAGAAGTATTGGCGTGAGAAATTTAAAACATTTATTTCTGACGCTTGGATATAAAGGTTGTTGACAACTACACAACAGTTAACTCACCCTGCTGGACATTCGCAAAAAAGCCTGAAGGATTTCCCCATTTTCCATCAGCGCACTCAATCACCTCCTCTCGTATTTGCGGCACAATGTTCAGGCATTTTGACCAGTGGTTGTTCACTATTTTAAGAAACCAAGCTTCTAAATTACAACTCGCTATCATTACAAAGCTCCTCGGCTCCTTCCTACTAGCCCCAACATCCGGTTTCGATTCGGTGGGGCATTTTGCCGTCCAATCAGAATGTTCGTTTCAGGCGTGCTTTGCGTGATGACGTCAACTGGTAAAAGGTATATTGCATATGTCAATGACATAATAGTAAGAATAAAAAAATCTACAAAAGAAATACCAGGGATTACTTATAATTTTAGGTGGTGACTTCAATAAGTGTCCAGATAACACTGATAGATTCATTCATTCATTCAACCTTTATTTATACAGGCTAGCCTCATTGAGCCACGGGGACTCATTTACACACCCAGGGTCAATTTAGAGTTACCAATCAGCCTAACCAGTGGCGGATCTACCATTAAGGCGAATGAGGCCGCTGCCTGGGGCCGCCAATGAGCATGGGCCGCCAATAAGCAGAGGCCCCAGCCGTCACCTACATCCCTAACATTGCTCCTGCTTGTTAATGTACGTTTAACATAAAAATAATTATAGTTACGATGAAAACTATCTTTAAAAACGCAACAGAAAAAACGGTTGAGTTCTGTACCCCCCTACTAAAATGGACTATTCCGTCATGCGTCATGACGTCACCCACTAATCCAGGAAGTGCTGTATGCTCGCCTGCTGTTTGAGAAGGAAGCGGGAGACAGGAGACAGAAAAGCGGAGCTGAAAAACGTAAAAAGCGTCAAAAAACAATAACGTATGTTTCTTCACTACCGAAAGTGACAACCTTTTTTAATGGGTCGAATTCTAAAACTTCATCAACTGCTAATGACGGTCACGAGCGGCAGCGGCCCATTTAAAAGTGTGGCGGAACCGCCGCCGGTGTTCTGTGAAGATTGCATGGGACACCGGACATCAGGATCCAGGAGGAAGTCAATGGCGCCGAGGCAGTGACTCAAGATGAAGATAAAGACGAGGATTCACAGCAAGATGATGAGGTACGAGTTTTAGAAATTATTTTGTAGGTTGGGTAAAAGAAATCCTAACAGTAATCAGCTGAGACAACCACTATTTTCACGTTTTCTTTCTGTATCAAAATATTAAAAGATATTCGACCTAAATCTTCTGACTTAACTTAAAGACCGTGTAAAGTGAAATTAGATTTGTGTTTTTAGTTTATCACATGGCATAAATATGTGTTATTAATCACCCATATAAATCTGACTGATTAAAAACATTGTTTTCCTTATAAAATTAAGTGTCAAAAATCATGAAAATACATTATTTTCCCTTAGTCTAGAACTGTGGGGGCGTGTCAGCACGTGGGCGTGGTTTCAGCGCAGTTCTGCAGCTCAGAGAGCAAGTAGGAGGACTCTCTCGCTCAGAGCTGAACTGTGTGGAGGAGGAAGACAGGTTCATCAGTAAACCTGCTCTGTTTGCTCCTTTTTCCAAGAGTTACGCTGTTTTTAGTGCACAAACAACTCTGGTTTTATTTTTAAAGTTGAGGACGCAACTATAATTCATAACTCCGCTGTTATGTGTTTAGAAGATGAGCGGACTCGCGCGGCTGCACCGGTCCGACCCGACACATCGCATGCGGGGGCTGTGTTGGTGATTAAGATAAAGAGGGCTGTGTTGGTGATTAAGATAAAGAGTAATCACGTTGATAACTAAGTATGCAATGGACCTGTCGCATTTTCTTAGCAAAAAAGGAGCTTGTGAACTTGTAGGGCACAGGCTTAGCAATAAAAAAAAGAAAGAAAGAAAAGAAACAGGAAAGGCGGCGGCGGTGTCCGGAGGCTGAGGAGGGAGACGGTCAGTAGCAGGTGCCCTGACCATTAAAACATCCAGGGAAGATGCAGGAACGAGGCATAATTGATTAGCTAGCTAACAATGAACAAAATATCTATGCTATTGCTATCTGATGCTATCTGCGAGTCGCGAGTGAACGGCTCCACCCATGCGAAGAACAATTTATATGACTGGAGCAGCAGGGGGTAGGGCTATACTAATGAGGACCGCGTGACGAAACGCGGTCCCGTTTAAAACACGCCTAAAAAATCCTGAAACACACATGTCTTTATACACAGTTTCATGTATAACTTCAAAATTAATTGAGCTACAATTTTGAGACTTTTTACTCATTTACAACATTACAATTATCACATTTATAATGTTTATTTAAGAAAATGTTGAAATTCACTTTACACGGTCTTTAAGTAGGAGAGAGGGGATTATATATTTTACCTACTTTAGCTCTCTGCCCTGCTTGCTTAGTATACAGTATTATTAAATTATTCGGACTTTACATTGAATAGAATAGATCTAAAATATTCCACAGTTATCTATAAAAAAAAAATTCTCAACCATTTTACAAAATATTTGACTGTTAAAACTTCATCAGACTATCATTGTTTTGTTATTTGGTCCATAGTCCCTCCATTAAATACATTATAAAGCACAACTTATAGCTTTCAGAGTAATGCAAAAATGTGTTTTTTAATAATGACAGGTTTGCTTTGGACAGAAATGCCACTGTTAGTTTAAAACAACAGAATCAAAAGGCTAGGATTGCTAAATTAAAATGTTATCTAAAATGTAAAAATTGATATAAATGAAAAGTGACATTCCCTGATGCATGCTCAATAATCCAGGTGGGAAAATCTGTGACATTATTTGAGTCATTTAGTTTACAGTACGTCTTACAGTCTGTGTAAGTTTTAAGGTTTAAAAAGAAGTCAAAACTTTCAGTCTTAATTATGGAAACTTGGATAAATGAGAGCCTTCACATGTGTTAAATGTAATAATGTCTTATTTTTTCTTTTATTTCCTCCAACACTAACATATTTGTTGTTTTTTTCAGATGCAGTCTTTAAACATGCATCATTAAAGACCAGAAACAAGACAGAAGACAACTTTCATAGAAGTCCAGCTGAATAATCAAGGTAATTCATGATCACTTAATGCTGTAAAAAGTGTCTCATGCCTGGACATCTTGCTGTTCATATCAAGCCAGTGTGTGAATTCATCTCAAAGTACCACATCTCAACTACACACACTCACTTTTTCACATTGATCTAACAACTGTTCCCTGTTACAGAATATGTAATATAACGTTAAAAGAATTAAAGTTGTGAAAATCTTATAATTTAGGAAAATATATTTCTACTGTATTGCTCACATCTACCCTCTGTATTCGTTTGTGTTTATTTAGTGTTGTTGAATTTTGGTGTAAGACTTGATTTAGAGCCTTTTATTGCAATAATAAAACATCCATCCATCCATTTTCTTCCTCTTATCCGGGGTCGGGTCGC
>JBBPBX010043253.1:15107-28004 GCA_038048925.1 Garcialebias charrua | reverse complement strand
AGCGGCGGCAACGCGGCGGCAGCGGCGGCAACGCGGCGGCAACGCGGCGGCAACGCGGCGGCAGCGCGGCGGCAACGCGGCAACAGGGTTTGATTGTGCTGGTGAGCTTCACCTGCCCTCATCCTGTTGGCTACATCCTACAATAGAAATTGACTGAAAATGACTCCCTACACTCTACTTTATAGATCTGTGTCAGATTGAAATACTATTTCATATTTGAATATGTATGGAGGACCGAAACTGACATAGTTAGAAATAAAAAGTAGAAAGAAATATATTAATGGATGAATAAATAACTAAAACATATAAAAACCAATAAATAACTTAAAATGCACCAATTAAATAAAAAAGGAAACCTTTCCTGGATCAGCTCTTCTCCTATTGGTCAACAGACAGGATAAAGCAGAATCCACATGCAGATGTCTGTGCTGCCTCAGTTTAGTTTAAGGTTTAGTTTAAAACAAAAGCACAGGTGTTTTCCTGTTTGCTTTGTTTTAAACTAAACTTTAAACTTAATAATAATAATAATAATAATAATAATAATAATAATAATAATTAATTCAATTTATAACGCACTTTTCATTACTGAAAATCTCAAAGTGCTACACATATATATTGAATGCTACACACATTCATAAACCGGTGGCGGCAGACTACCATGCAAGGTGCTTTCCAGTCCTACCGGGAGCAACTCAGGGTTAAGTGTCTTGCCCAAGGACACAACAACACATGGTAATTATTGAACTTTAAGTGCATATATTCATTTAATGGTCTATTTATATATTTATGCTTTTATTTCTAATAATGTCAGTAAGTCCTCCATAAATGTTAGTATTTACCACCTTTTTGACTGTGTTTTAACTGTTACTGTACATTGTATGAAGAGCATTTTATGATGTAGTTTTAGTCAAAAATGACAAGAGGAAAGTTAGACATTCTTCATTTTCCAGTGGGTTTAGCAGAAAATGTACATATCAACAGCGAAACAGCAACAAAACACATAAATACAGTCCTAAATGGTAAGCAGATGAGTTGTAAACAATTGAATTTTAAGTGTTTTGAACTGTGTTCACACAAAAAGCTGGGAACAGCTGGAATTCCTCAAGTCTCATATTTTGTGTGAGTGGTTGTGCAGGCCTGTGGCCTTCTTAGAGGCCTTGATGATTGTAGATGACGGCTCCCACTTCAAGCATGGCTCCAAATCAGCCCTCTTTCTAGCCATGATGGAGGAGAGGGTACCATCTAGTGCCAAGCTATTCCTAGTCTTTGTTTTGTTGAGGCCCACCACCGAAAAAACCCTCTCTGCATCAGCATTTGAATGTGGGAGGACGAGGACCAGCTTTGAGGTGCAGCAAGCCTTGGAAATCTGAGTACTCCTGTCAACTGTGACAAATGAACCAAGAATACAATGGAAATATGCTCCCAAGTGACGTTTTCTTTTAAGTCCTTTAGCCAATTGATCCCTGTATCACTGTATCTTCCATAGTGCTTCAAATGTACAGGTATCAGTAATGTTTGAGAGGCTATTTCTACTGTGTTCTTGGTGTTAAAAAATAAGCTTTACCTTATCTTTCCATATAGCCATTTCAGCCCAGAAACTCTCCATTTCAAATTCTTCTGGGTGCTGCAGTGGTGGCAACGTCATTGTCTGGTACTCCAGAAACTCCTCTGCCAGTAGCTCATGCTCCTCTGGTCCATGGTAGGGGAGCAGGTGGGGAAACCTATGTATGAGCAAAGAGTTACACGTTTTTTATTTTCTGATAGTCATCAACCAACAGCAGAAAATAAATAAAAGCATTTTAAAAGAAAAGCCACATAGGGAAATCTCATTTACATAAAGACAAAATGCCTTGTAAAATTCAAGATAAGTAGTAATTATTGAAAAACCCTAACCTCTCAACAAAGTAAAGGACGTCATCTATGCTGCATTCAGACCTCTGTCGAACATCAACATACGTTACATGTCTCAGTAGTGGTTCCTGTAGGGGCAGCTTCTTTATGGCATAGTCTACAGCTCTGAGCAGAAATGTTAAAGCAGCCTCATGGAAGTTATTTGTTGTGGTGTGATGTCTCCATCATCTAGCAACTTGTTCAGCTTAGCCCTGGTGGTGAAGCCAATGTTCAGCTTTCTTCCTGCCAAACAAATAGAGCTAACATAAATACTGTGTTATGCTAATGATCAGAGAGACATATTGGACAAGAAGTCATGTTAGGCTGATTGGTAACTCTAAATTGACCCTGGGTGTGAGTGAGACAGGTCCCTCTTGTAAATGAGTCCCCGTGGCTCAACGAGGCTAGCCTGTATAAATAAAGGTTGAATGAATGTGGTGTTGGGCTACTGGGAAAGTCATTCTTAATAAAATTAATAAAACTTAGCAGGTTTCTCATCAGGAGGTGAGCACCATATTGGGTTCCCCCATACTCACTTGTAATATTAGTTATCAAAAATAATCATGAATAATTTGCTGAGAGTTGCTGCTCTTGGGGGACACTGTTTGTTGCTGTTCTTCTGCCTGTCCTGTCTCCTGGTCTTCCATGTATTCTTCTGTTGCTCTTCTGCTTGTTGTTGTTCTGTTGGTTGTGTTTCTCTCTGTCTTTTCTGATTTTGTTCGTTTGTTAAATAAAACAAAATGCTTTGCTTTTGTCCCACCGATGGTCTTATTTTACTGGACATTTTAGAATCCTTTAAAGGATTTAAATGGTTAATCATCATGCTGGTTTAATAAATGTACTCAGTTAACAAGATACCATTATCTACTTGTGTTTATTCTTAATTTTCAATTCAATCTTACCTGCTCTTGGTGCTGATAGGCAGACATCCGGCTAGCCAAACGTGCTAAATAAACCATATACAGTAATATGGTTCATTTAGCACGTTTGGCTATCACACTTTATTTCCCTAGTTTCTCTGCTCCGTGCATCTAATTTTTCCTTTCTTTCTAACATGTTTGATATTAATGTAATTTAATCCACTCACCTTTCCTCCTGGGAAGAGTCAGACCGCAAACACCGAGCTACATCAGCTTCGTCAGTAACTTTCTGCTGCTCTGTGGAAACTTCCTGCAGGTAGATGGAAGGTTGGAGCAAAAATACGGACTGGATAACAACGTGGATGTGCTTCACAAGGGTTGTGGTGAAAACGTGGAGCGGACACATGTATTTTCCCAATACGGAAGTGGAACGGAGTTGAGATTTTGACGTTGGTCAGTTTTCAGCGTGAGGAATGTGAATGCGGCGTGAGAGCGTGTGAAAACCCTCGAATGCGTGTGTCTCACGGTCATTGCGTGAGAGTTGGCAGCCCTGCTTGACCTGCCTCGTAACCAGAAGGTAAGAAGACAACTACTGTAAATGTGAAGCTGACTTTACTACATGAGTGTCTTGTCTTAAGCCCTATTCGCACAGGATTAGTTTTACCTAAGGACCAGTGTAATCTTCCGAACGTCTGCTTTTTATGTGGCACATTTGCACGGGATAACCAAAGTCTGAGATTTAGCTGAAATTTACAGACATCTTCTGGATATGATGTTAACGCACTGCTTTGTCACGACCGGTTCGGTCCATATAATGTGTTTAATGTGCAGTCCCGGACGGACTCAGGCTTTGATGTGGTTTTATGAATCAGCACAAAGAAAACTAAAAAATGCACAATATAAAATAGTGTTAATCTACTTGAGGAGGAGGAGACAGGTCCGACTGTCCTGTTTAAGAAGTAAAAAAACAAACAAACAAAAAAATCTTTAAGCTTAGATGGACAGCTGACTCGCTGGTTGAAATGGATTTGCAACCTGTCCAGGGTGTCCCCCACCTTTTGTACAGTGATGGCTGGACATGGGCACCAGTGATCCTGCTACCCGAAAAGGAAGAAGCAGATAAATATATGGATGGATGGGTCAGTTGCATATGCGCGTCTCTCGTCTGGCAGTGATTCTTCCTGCCATCTGAGATGAAGGAAGTAGCAGATCATAAAAGCCAAAGCGAAAAAGAAAAATACAGTATTTAATGACTGGCCGGTTTAAAGAGGTAAAAGAAATAATAAAGTCACGTTAAGCTCAGATAAACAGCTGTCACCAGCTGTGCGCGTGAGCGGCCGCGCATCCGCTGACCCGCAGGTTGAAATGGACTGGAGACATGTCCAGGTGTCCCCAACCTCTCTTACAGTGATAGCTGGACATGGGCACCAGTGACTCGCGCTAACCGAAAAGGAAGAAGCGGGTATGGATGGATGGGTCGATTACGCGCGCGTCTCTGCACCTCCCGTCATCTGCGGTGAAGGAAGTATCCGTTCATAAAAACCGAAGCGAAAAATAAAAATACATAAAAAATAAAAAGTAAATCAATTAAAAAGGCCGTAGCAAGCAGCGCGCTCATTTAAAATAGCCGTGTTCTACATTTTTCCAAATTATTTTGCTTAAAAAAAAAAAAAAAAAACTTATTACGTATCAGATCCTGCACATTTCTGTCCAAATCACTGAGATGCCTATTCACATTGGATTAGTATTATCACAGGACCTCGGAGTTCAGCAAAACAAAATATAGTAGGTAATTTGTGAGGGAATTTTCACTTTACAAATTCAACACTTCTCTTCTCAAAGGCGGATATCTCCTCTCGGTCTCCGCTTTGCTTTTGCTTTGTCTTGTCTGTGAAACTGTCTGAGAGCCTCTCTTCTACAAAATCTTCAGAATCATAACTATGGACTTCAATTTGGTCAGTTGCTCCCTCAACACAACTGATAAAATTTCTTCAAAAAGAAGACAGGCTGTAGGCGAGCTGATTTGCCCTGTTGGCATGCACACAGCTGGATATCTCATCGACTTGGAAGACTCGATGATGTGTCTATCTCTGCGGTCATCTGTGGATCTAAAGGATATTTAATTGGATTTATGATAACTGGTTCCTGCTTTTTGGATTTGGCTGGTTCTTGGTCTATCAACATAAAAGGAAGATGTCGGCGGTGAAATATATTTCTATCAGTATTACATTACACCCACTATGCTCCATTATTTGTATACACTTAATTCTGCCTTATAATGTGAAATGTGACACTAGGCAGAACGTTTTTCTCTCGGGCTTTGTTTCCACTAGGGAACAGTTACACGCCTGCACATGCAACACACCCAACATTTGATGATTGACATACAGAGCTGATAGCTTGTTGGCTGAGAGGCGGATCACTCACAGAGTAGAAAAGTTCTAGGGCGGTTCCAAGGCGGTTCGGTTCCAGGATTGGTCCCACGAGGCGATGACGTCATCTAGAGGTATAAAACCGTGGTCCGCCTTCGAAGAGTGTGTGTGGACTTGTGCTGGAGTCAGGTCTGTTGTCTGCTGTAAGGTTTATTCTTATATGTACAATAAACCTACATAAAATTTGCACATTCGTTTCAGAGCTTCCTTCAACCTTTTGAATTCGCAACAATTTGGTGACCACCGACGTGAGAGGTTTGCAGTTTCGTCTGAAACGAGAGATGATTTGGAGGGTTCCCCCCCCCACCGCCGACAGAGGCAGCAGGCGCGCAGTCAACAGCCGGTGATTCACAGAGGTGAGCAGGACCCCTCTTACACAAAACGTCTGCGTTTGGACACACTAAATTATTTGTTGACTGAGGGCTGTTTGTCTCGAGGTGGGCCAGTGGTTTATAATGTTAGCAGCTAAGAGTAAAAAAAAAAAACGTGAACTACTGTTGGTATTTCATTTGAATGTGCATTTTTTTTGTGGTTCTTGTACATGTAAGTGAGGTGAAGAGCACAGAAGTTCCGCACACGCGTAGGGATAATTTACGGTGCCTTAAGTTTGCCCTTCCCCCACATCCTACTTCTGCGCTCCGGCCTGTCGGCTGGGAGCCACGTTTTCTTTGGACTCCGGGAAACTGTGTGCTCGAGGTCTCATCGTGAACTCCGGGCATCTGTCGCCGTTGAGTCACAGGGGCTTTCATCCGAGACATGGGTTTTGCCGTATGAGTGGGTTGCCGCTCCGGGTTCACAAGTCGTCGTGCGTGTGATTTAAGTTCGCAGCCGAGACTGTGTTCGCTGTCAGAGTCACATTTTTCTTCCCCTTCCCAGTTAAAGTCGATTACCGTATTTTCCACTGTATAGGTCGCACCCATTCTTTTAAGATAACTTTCTTTTCTTTTTATTATTTATTGTTTTCTTTTCTCTTTTTTTTCGTGGCTTGCGACCTGTACTAGGTAGGTACGGTATACACGCAAACAAGGCAACAGGGAAAGATTTTTTATTTTCATTTTTATTCTCATTTATTGCATTTGTGAGTGTAAAAGCCAGGGAGACAGGAACCAGGTCTGGGGATGTGCCGAAGCAGTTTCGCAGATGCAAGAGAGCTGTCACACGGCCGGTCTCCCCCACTGATTTGTTGCAGTTCCTGCAGATGGGGCTCCCCTCCTCCTTCCACCCCCCCCCGCCGCAGATGGCCTCTGGAGGTTCTGGTCCTGGGACCGCTTGGAGCTGCTGGCTCGAACTCAGATTTATGGCTTCTAACAAGATAATACTCTCCTGTTGGTGCCTGACATGGAGGCAAGGAGACATCTCCTCCCCTCCTCCCTCACACCCCCCCCCCTACGTGCCTGTGAACCTGCACGGCATAGAGGCCTCTTTCATCCGTGGGTCCGCCTCAAGGTTCCGGCTGATAACAGGGAGTTTTACAACTTAATCAGCTCAGGCTGGGACTGTAAAAGTTACTGTTTATTGGTGTGTACTTCAGTGCAGCTTTGGAAGAAAACTCCAGGGTAAAGTAGTTAGTTAATTACCAGTTAAAAGTTGGGTTATTACACGGTTTGTTTTTTATTTTCTGTTGCTGTCACCTTTGTTTTAAACACGCTGACCTCTCTGTGACAGTCTGTTGTCCTCACAATGCAGTACTGTATTTTTTGCAGATATGTGTTTTTCACTCTCAGTGTTAAAGGCACATTTCTGATTTTTATAGGTGAGGTTCCAGGAACATGTTATGTTGCCTGCAGGGTTAATCTCACGCAATTAATTATGTTTCCAGTTCTCATCACTTCAGCCTGGTGGGGTGCAGGTCATGTTTAATGACATATGAACGAGGCCTGTGTAATGGTGGTTTGGAGTACTTTGGTGGTTTATTATTTGTTTTATTTGTTTTTTTTTTTTATATATATGTGTATTATTTTTTTTTTCTCTTTCTTGGAGGACTGCAGCTTGTCTGTTCTGCAGGATCGTTCTGCCTTGGCCTTCTGACCTGCTCGACAGAGTCTGGAAGGGAGTCTTCACACAGCTGACATACTGCAGGGGGTGACTTTATTTAGGTGTTTTCTGAGGATTTCAGCTTGACATCTGATCAGTGAACGTTGCAGGTGTTCCATGAGGACGTTTAGTTAGCAGTAAATTGTTTCTATTTGGTGGTGGATTTCACTTATACACAGAGATGCAGTTCTCAATTTACAATTTTATTCCTCACCCCACAACATTACACTTGTTTGCATACATTTAGGTTCCCTACATAGCATGGTGTGGTTGCATCATGACTCTCTAGTGTTGAACACCATTCTTGGATAGATTACATGTATGCTGTCATTGAAGCTAGGTTTTGCTAACAACTCCTCACCTGCACTGGACTGCACTGAACTGTCGAAATGCGTTGTGTTCAGCTAAAGCCGCAAAGCTGTCACCACCTGCACTGAACTGAAAATGCACTGGACTGCCGATATGCATCATGTTCAGCTAAAGCCAAGCTGTCATGACTCGTGCCTGAACTGTTACATGGAGTTTTACGTTTTGCACCAAGTCTATGAACTGTGGTCTGCACCCACTGCTGGACTCTTGACATCTCCTATGGGGGCTGGAGAACTCATGACAAGTGAAAGTCAAGCTGGAAACGTCACTACCAAACTTTGCAGCCTGGCTGATGTGTCAGCTGACCATGTGATCTTCAGGTGGTGGTTCAATAACTACAGTTTTTCATGATCATATTCTTTGCTATGGTAGAACCTCACGCACACTCATTATTCATACATACATGTACAGATCTCACTGACACGTGACCTGCACAGCCACACTTCTCATGGATTGTTGGATTACCATACACATTTTTTTGTTTTTTTCCTTCATGCACTCGCGTTAGAGCAGTACAGTTTGGTTCTGTTTTCTCCATCATGTTCGGTATGGGCACCTGTTGCATTCCTTTTTGGATGTGTGTTTGTCTTTTTCTTTTCTTTTTCCTCACCTTTTGACAGGCATAGGTAGAGAGTTTGCTGGCATGATGCAGAGAAGGAAGGTAAATGTTTTCTTTGTCCTGGAGACCGAGTGGAAGGGCAGCAAGGCTCACGGTGTTGGAGCAGGATTCAAGCTCTCTTACTTTGGTGTGGATAGTGGAGAAGATGGAGTAGAGGTTATGTTGAAGAAGAAGTTGACATAGGATGTCGTGGTGGTGTGACATGTGTCTAGTGGGGGATGTGTCTTATGGTTGAAGTATTACGTCTGATGCTAGGTAGTTGGGTTTGGCTATTTTGAGTTTTTATTTTTTCTTTCTGGTAGTATTTCCACCTGCAGTACAGATGATGTTTGTGTTATGAGCTTCCCTTATTTTTCTTTGTAACAGGATGTTTTTTGTTTACCTCCTGTTTCAAAAAAGGGGATGGGAGATACCAAACATACTGTATAGTTAAACACACCATTTCAAATAACTAATTAGATCAACGTTTTAACTCTTCATACAGTGATGAGAGCTGGAAACAGTTATACATTTGATAAAGTTATAGAATATCATTTTAATAAGTGCCTAAAAACAGGTTGGATCTGAATGTTTGGGGTAATTTATATAGATTTAGTGCTGACTTTTTCTTATTTTTCATTACAGGTCAAATCTGGACTGCTGATGATCTGTCAGCCCTGTGACAGAACGTGTAAGATAAAATTGTGAATAATTTATATTTGAAAAGGGGAAATGCACTTTACAATGTTTCCACAGCTGTGATGGACAAACAGAGGAACCTTACCATAACTGGGTTTACATTCCTCCCCTTTTCAGCAGATTAATTAATGTTGAATGAATGCTTAATGTTGCAGTGTAACCAATGAAGGGAAAATCTATTTCCCTGCACCATTTTTATTTATTTATCTTACAGGTTAACAGGTGGAACATGCAGCAGAGCAGAACTAATCACATTAACTAACAAACTAACCAACTAATCACTAATATATGCCAAGGTTTTCTCATTATTTGTTGAAACCTCTCAATTGTTGTTTACACCATATGTTGAAAGGTTACATATGGTTATTCTTACACCTGTGAAGAATGACTGTGAGTTTGATCCAGGAGGTCCAGAAGGATTGACGGTTGTTGAGATGAATGAGTCAGACAGAATGTGAATGTTTCAGACAGATTAATGTGATTTTATATACATATATGTTTGTGCTTGGTGAATTAGCAGTACAATAGTTGTGTGTTGATAGATTTTTGAGAAAGGTGTACAGGGTTTTCACTATTTTCCTATAGATATAATTTAGTTTTATCAATTTTAATTCTTAGATTTGAACGATAATTAGAAATGTTTTAGAGGATACATTTTAGCTGCACCTTGTTAAGAAGTATCAGAGTAAGCCTAGCGGTGAATTTTACTGATAGGAAATGTTTGTGGTAGAACATTCTGGTACAGAGAATAAATATATATATATATATAGGAAATGGATGTGAATAAGATATTTGAGTTTGACAGGTTATGGAAGGATTTTTGTGTTTTCTGTTCTGATTAGATTAATCATAGATTAAGTGTTTAATTTTCTGAATGTGGTCTTAGCCCTTATCACAGACATCTCTGAATAAGAGCAGTTGAGCTTTTCTCAGATATCAGACTAGTCAACAGAGTAGTGTAGGGTTTTTCTCCTCACAGGTGTCTATGATGATGAAGATGAGATGGCCTGACTTGGCTAAAGCATAGTTCATATTCTTTGCTAAGGTTAACACATACCTGAAATGGAGCAGAGTATATGCAATGTTTTGAAGTTTGTTAAGAGTTGATAATTCAATTTTGGGTAATTTAAGGGTTTTTGAGAAAGTATTGGATTTATAAAGTCAAGTTAAAGTCCATTTGTTTTTTATTGAACGCCTTTTAAGGTATTGAATTTAACTTCATTATTCCTGCATATACCCTGTTGAGGCGTGATATTTGATAGGAGGGACAGCCCGCTTCATTTTATTGTTTTGTTTTTATTTTTATTTGTTTTATGGTTTCATTTTTACATTTATTTTTGTTTATTTTTGTTTGTT
This sequence comes from Garcialebias charrua, assembly GCA_038048925.1. Classification (NCBI taxonomy): domain Eukaryota; kingdom Metazoa; phylum Chordata; class Actinopteri; order Cyprinodontiformes; family Rivulidae; genus Garcialebias; species Garcialebias charrua. The sequence continues at coordinate 17,766 of JBBPBX010043253.1, read as the reverse complement.
TTTGTTTATTCTTTATTACTTTTTCCGTTTGTTTTGTTTATTTCTTGTTACATTTATTTGTTGTTTTGTTTATTTTATTTTCATTCTTTGTTTTTGGTTGATTTCTTTGCTTTTTGTTACATTTATTTTTTAAATTGTTAGTTTTCTATTGCGTTTCCAGCTTATAAGCTCTGACGGTTACCGTATATTTTCTGTTTAGTTTTTATTACCATTTATATTATTGCTTATTTTATATGAGGGTTTTATATTCTGGGTGGGTAACTTAAATGTAATATTGCTGTGGGAGGGAATGTTAGAGATTTCCAATGTGTATCAAGTTTTTAATTGCATTCTCACATAGAACATATAGGATTTTGTTGACATGATGTTTGTCATGTCAAAAGGGGAATTGAAATATATTTCTATCAGTATTACATTACACCCACTATGCTCCATTATTTGTATACACTTAATTCTGCCTTATAATGTGAAATGTGACACTAGGCAGAACGTTTTTCTCTCGGGCTTTGTTTTCACTAGGGAACAGTTACACGCCTGCACATGCAACACACCCAACATTTGATGATTGACATACAGAGCTGATAGCTTGTTGGCTGAGAGGCGGATCACTCACAGAGTAGAAAAGTTCTAGGGCGGTTCCAAGGCGGTTCGGTTCCAGGATTGGTCCCACGAGGCGATGACGTCATCTAGAGGTATAAAACCGTGGTCCGCCTTCGAAGAGTGTGTGTGGACTTGTGCTGGAGTCAGGTCTGTTGTCTGCTGTAAGGTTTATTCTTATATGTACAATAAACCTACATAAAATTTGCACATTCGTTTCAGAGCTTCCTTCAACCTTTTGAATTCGCAACAGCGGCAAATATGGACCTGGTCAGGCTACTTGCCTTACATGATGGCTTGGTTCATGTTTCGAGAACCCAGACTTTTGGCTGAATGAATTAGATCTTGGGGATTTTTCTCAGGCACGTTCCATTGGTATGGTCATTTAATTTGGACATTTCAAAAGCGAGTTGACAGACACAGACTGAATGTAGATGTCATTAAAGTTTTGCCTGTCCCCAAAACAATCGTGTTTATCTGAAATTTGGCTCACTGACTGGCCTTGACAGGCCGTCTAATCTCAACACGCCTGCAGAAGTTTTGTAAACTTGACGTTCTCACCCCTCCCAAACCTTCTACTTAAGAATTCCACTGACTTTTCAGAGGAGCCCAGCTGAATAAAAATTCTGTCATCATTTCAGGACTCTGGATTTGCCTCTGGTCGTCCTCGGCAGCTTCCCCCCCATGAGTGTGCACAGATCTCCAGAGGGAACTACTGTATATGAACTGAGTGATTCTATCTGAACTCTGCAGTGCCTCTACGGGCTGGCTTGCTCACCGCCTTTGAGTCCCCTCCCCCGCCCTCTGCGTAATGTCGGCGTCATTATGTGCTTGTGTGCAAGATTTTTTTCATTACCACATTTTTGACCTTCAAGCAGAGGTCAAAAATGTGTTAGGAATTTTTTTGTCTCCAAACCCTATATCATTTTTCACCACTTTTATTCTCTGTCCAACAGGTCTCACTTGTAAATGAGTCTTCGAGACTCAATAGCTCCTTTCATAAGTCAAACCCGCGCTATTCCCGCACAGACCAGTCCGGCTTTAACCCTCCCTGGGTCATTCATAAGACAACAGGTGAATGTAGGTAGGTCCCGCTCACATGAACGTGTTCAGAAATGAAGCCGGAGCGGGGGTCCAAAAGAGGCGTGGAGTTGAGCTGAACTGGACCGCAACGTATTTATTGTGGGACAGACGTCAGACGTGTACAAGTTGTCGTGTCATTTTTAATATTTCCTCAGTAATAAATGTACAGCTGGTTGCACGTCAGCGCGCGCGCACAGACAGCAGCATCACCTCCATTGCTCAGAGAGAGGGGGGGAGCGATTAAAAAAAAATCCCTTGTTAAAGAGGATCTAAATCGAAATTTAACTTTTTTTAGCTGATAAACTCCCTAGAATGTGTTTAAAATGTTTCATAGCACTATTTCTGTGTTAATTTTCATGTATTTGTGCGTATTTGTTTAAATCGGCAATATTTGGTCTAAAAACATGTTTACGGTAGTCCTATGGGTTGAACTGGTGAATTACACGTTAATTTTACTATTCGTTCAAATGCTCAGTTGTGACGTGTCTGCTCAGTTGTGACGTCACATCGTCTCCTGCCTGACTATAAAACTGTAGCCACGCCCCCGAGAAGGTCACTCCCCTTGTAGAGCTCAGGGGTTGGATCAGAGATTGGCAACATAGCATTAGCATTGAAGTGCGATGATGTTTCAAGATAGCTCCCCTTACCAAAAAGTAGTATATGCAAGTATACTTAAAGTACACTAATTTTAAACTAAAAAAATAAGAGTATATTCAGTTTACTTTTTAGGTACTTATCAAAAGTATACTTAGCCAAGTTTATTTTACACAATACTTGACTTATACTAAAAATAAACTAAAAGTCTAAGTATACTTAATCTATACTTCTGTTTAAACTTTTGGCCAAGATATTTTACACAAAGTATTTTCACACTGGTTTATTTTTAGTACTTCTGTTTTAAACGTTTTGTCAGTTTTTTTTATATTGTTGTATATATATATATATATATATATATATATATTATTATATTATTATTATT